>ML292558.1:16390-26575 GCA_005239495.1 Nicotiana undulata | reverse complement strand
CCGCATGTTAATTTCTTCAATTCTTTGGGAATTTCCACTTCCAAATTCATAGAAATTCATAAGTAATTGTTAAGGAGAATAGAGGGTTTTGAGGAAAATGCAATTTCTGATTTTTTGGGCCGTTATAGGATGATTAATTGAGTTAATCTTGATCCTTAGGCGACGTATAGCGCATTTCTTCAAGAATCGTAATTTTCCGGACGCCGAGCCTCGGAGTTGAATTTCCAAAGTACGTCAAGAATGTGTATTTAAGGGAAATCCTTAATAAATCCTCCTCGAATCTTCCTAAATTGATATAATCATGTGTTTTTGGCTAGTTGCGAGCCATCGAGGGTAATTCGGAGGATTCGTGCGTCTTGTTGATTTGTCCGTTGGCCGGAGGAGCACTTGTCCAGGTGAGTCTCCTTTCCAAACTTTGTAAGGGGGAAATGTCCCCTAGGCTCTTTGTTGCTAATTGTGCTTGTTGAGGGGGCTACGTACGCACCACGTGACGAGAGTCCGTACGTGGCATCTATACTGTATGTTGGGTAGCCGTAGGACCCACGAGCATGTTCTAACTGTTGTTTGATATTATCTGATGTTTTGTACGAGTTATTACTGATATATGATGAAATTGAGCTATGATAGCTGCGAATTAAATGTACATAATATTCAGATAAGAATTATGAACTTCATCAATTGAGTAATTGTGTTACTCCTGATATAATTGATAAAGAGCAAGGAGTAAATGAGATAAGTCTTAATAATGAGCTGTTGAGATAAATGAAGGTGGTTAAAATTCCTTCTTGTACTTGAATTGTTCCATCATGGTAATATTATGATCAAAGAGGATAATATGATAAACATCCTAACTTTGGCTATCAAGTGAGATGAGTATCCGATCCCGTTGAGAGTGGGCGAGTCGGTACAACGGTGTCTAAATATACACATATATACATGCATTCATGCGGTCATATATACGCATCCATGCATTCATGGCCCCCGAGTCACAGGTATGATTCGTGATCGGGGAGAACTTATACTTTCAGTGCCCCTGAGTCACAGGCTTGATTCGTGATCAGGGAGGAATTACACCTATATTTTACTAGCCCCTGAGTCACAGGTTTGATTCGTGATCAGGGAGGAATTACACTCTTATTTTTACCAGCCCCTGAGTCACAGGTTTGATACGTGATCAGGGAGAGATCAGACTTATTTTACTAGCCCCTGAGCCACAGGTTTGATTCGTGATCAGGGAGAATTATACTACTACTTTCATCGGCCCCCGAGTCACAGGTATGATTCGTGATCGGGGAGAACTTATATTTTCTTCGGCCCCCGAGTCACAGGCATGATTCGTGATCGGGGAGCGTTTTACTTTGCATCATTGACCCCGAGTCACATGTATGATTCGTGATTGGGAGATTATATATATATGTCATTGTCCCCTGAGTCGCATGAATGATTCGCGAGCAGGGAGAGATATTTGCCCATGAGTCGCATGGATGATTCATGATCGTGGAGATTTTATCGAGTCAGCGCACGAGTCGCAGGTATGATTCGCGAGCGTGTGGAGCTTTATGACCGAGTAAGTCCTTATGACCCACCCTTATGACTTCGGCCGATAGTCTTGTCTGTGTCGGATATATATATATATATACACACATTTGCATTCATCAACATTTGCATTGAGTTGGGATCGTATGATGGTAAGTTGAGAGGCAATACTGAGTAATGGAAAGTGAATAATTGAGATAACAAGATAAGGTATTTCAGATAATGAAAAAGGAAAGGTGATGTATAAGATCAGTTACATGTTTGTTGATTACCTGTCCTTATACTTGATGTACTTTCTCACATGATTTATTTCTCGGTATGTACCTTATTTTATTATGTACTGGACCTTAGTGAGTATTTATTCTACCTCTCGTCACTACTCTTTACGAGTTTAGACGGGATACTCACTGGGTACATATTTGTTCATATGTACTCATGCTGCACTTTCTTTCCTTTTCTGCACTTGATTGTGCAGATTGACTCAGAAGAATGCCCCATTCTGATGGTCTGACGAGTGTGAGGCGAGCTTTCAGAACCTCAAGACAACATTGACCTCAGCACCAGTTCTGACGTTGCCTTCCGGTTCTGGGATGTATACTATGTATTACGACGCTTCACGCGTCGGGTTGGGATGTGTGTTGATGCAGGACATGAGAGTTATTGCTTATTCTTCGCGTCAGCTGAAGATTCATGAGAAGAATTATCATGTGCATGACTTTGAGTTGGAGGCGATTGTTCATGCTCTGAAGATTTGGAGGCACTACTTGTATGGTGTGTCTCGTGAGGTTTATATAAACCACCGCAGTTCGTAGCACTTATTCAAGCAGAGGGATCTTAACTTGAGGCAGCGCAATTGGCTTGAATTGTTGAAAGATTATGATATTACTATTCTTTATCATCCGGGCAAGGTAAATGTGGTAGTGGATACCCTGAGCAGAAGGGCAGAGAGTATGGGTAGTTTGGCCTACATCGTAGCAGAGGAAAGACCTCTAGCCTTAGACATTCAGTCTTTGGCTAATCGCCTAGTGATATTAGACCTTTCGGAGCCTCGTCGAGTTCTAGCTCATGTGGTTGCTCAGTCTTCGTTATTGGGAGAGATTAGGGCCCGACAGTTTGATGATCCATGTCTGGCAGAGCTTCGGGAGACGGTAGTCCAGGGTAGGGCCAAGAAGGTTACCTTGGGCGAGGATGGTGTTTTGAGACTCCAGGGCCGTTTGTGTGTTCTTGATGTTGATGGCCTGAGGGAGAGGATTCTAGCAGAGGCGCACAGTTCTCGGTATTCTATTCATCCAGGAGCGACGAAGATGTATCGTGATTTGCGGCAGCATTTCTGGTGGAGGAGGATGAAGAAGGACATTGTGCAGTATGTGGCTAGGTGTCTCAATTGCCAGCAGGTTAAATACGAGCATCAGAGGCCAGGAGGCCTGTTTCAGCAGATGCCCATTCCTGAGTGGAAGTGGGAGCGCATCACTATGAACTTCGTGGTTGGGTTTCCTCGGACTTTGCGGAAGGTTGACACGATTTTGGTCATTGTGGATAAATTGACCAAATCGACGCACTTCATTCCTGTGGCCACTACTTACACTTCAGATAGGCTGGCCCAGATTTATATTTGGGAGATAGTCCGGTTGCACGGTGTGCCAACGTCTATTATATAAGATCGAGGTCCTCAGTTCACCTCGCACTTCTAGAGAGCATTGCACAGTGAGATGGGCACTCAGATAGATCTCAGTTCAGCATTTCACCCTCAGACTGATGACCAGTCAGAGCGTACAATTCAGATATTGGAGGACATGCTCAGGGCTTATGTGATCGACTTTGGGGGTCAGTGGGACCAGTTCTTGCCTTTGGCTGAGTTTGTGTAGAATAATAGTTATCAGTCCAGCATCGGGATGGCTCTATTCGAGGCGTTGTATGGCCGTCGGTGTCGTTCTCCTATCGGGTGGTTTGAGCCTGGTGAGGCTAGATTATATGGCACTAATCTGATGAGAGATGCTTTGGAGAAGGTGAAGTTGATTCAGGAGAGACTCCGCACAGCACAATCCAGACAGAAGAGTTACGCGGATCAGAGGGCGCGTGACGTAGCATTTAGTGAGGGAGAGAAAGTCCTGCTAAAGGTTTCGCCAATGAAGGGCATTATGAGATTCGGGAAGAAGGGCAAGCTGAGCCCAAGGTTTATAGGTCCTTTCGAGGTGTTGAGGCGAGTCAGAGAGGTTGCTTATGAGCTTGCTTTACCTCCAGCCTTATCAGGAGTTCATCCAGTTTTTCATGTATCCATGCTCCGGAGATATCATGCCAATTTCTCTCACGTGGTTGATTTCAGCACGATTCAGTTAAATGAGAAGTTGGGCTTCGAGGAGGAGCTAGTTGCTATTATTGATAGACAGGACCGCCAGTTGAGATCTAAGAAAGTTTTTGCCGTGAAGGTCCAGTGGAGGGGCCAACCAGTCAATGAGGAGACTTGGGAGTTCGAGGAGGGCATGCAGAGCAAATATCCACATCTATTCAGCACTTCAGGTACGATTCTAGTCCCGTTCGAGGACGAACGCTTGTCTAAGAGGGGGAGAATGTGACGACCCGACCGGTCGTTTTGCGTTATCGGATCCCGTTCCCTTATATAAGCCTTCCAATAGCGTATTCTTGTGATTTGTGACTTGCTGGGACAGGCGGTTCGGGATTTGGAAGTGTTTGGAGGAGTTTAAGAACACTTGGTTCCTTAAGGTTGGCTTATTTGGCCAAGTTTGACTTCGGTCAACATTTTGAGCGAACGACCTCGGAATCGAGTTCTGACAGTGTCAGTAGCTTCGTATGATGATTTCAGACTTGAGCGTATGTTCGGAGTGGGTTTTCGATAACCCGTGAGCGTTTCGGCGCCCGATATAGAAAATAAGGATTTCCTTAAGTTTGAAATTTGGTTTGAAATGCGAGTTTATGTTATCGAGGTCCTAATGTTATTGGGAGACCGGGAATAGTTCTGTTATGTCATTTATGACTTGTCTGCAAAATTTGATGTCATTCCGAATTGTATAGGTCGGTCCGACGCATTGATATATAAATCAAGAACTTGAAGTTTCTTAAGTTATGGTTTTGAGGGTTTTAGGGTGTGATTTTGAGATTTAGCGTTGTTTTGAGTGTTCTGAAGGCTCGAGCGAGTCCGTATTATGATTTAGGACTTGTTGGTATATTTGGACGAGGGCTCGGGTGGGCCTAGGTGCCTCCCGGGCAACAAACGGGGCTAAACACCAGTTGATGCAACTGCTGGTGCACCTGATCTGGTGTGACCGCAGGTGCGGTTGCCCAGTCGCAGGTGCGGGATCGCTCCTGCAGTCCCAAGCATCGCAGGTGTGACCCCAGGTGAGGTCCCCCATTCTCGCAGGTGCGGACAAAAGTCCGCAGGAGCGGAACCGCATGTGTGGTAATCCCTCCGCAGGTGCGACCCCAGCCCCACTCGCCCAATTCCACAGGTGCGAGACCGCAAATGCGGTCCTCGAGCCGCAGGTGCGGAACCCCTGTAGGCCAGGCAGTGTATTTTCATTAAAACACGGGATTTCCTTCATTCTTTTTATTTTACACCTCCATTGAAGACTTGAGAGCTTTGGAAGAACTCTCCAAAACCTAGCTACTATTAAGGTAAGTGAATTCTACCCTAGGGTTAGATTAATACATGAATTATTAATGGGATTAAATACTAATTGGTGGAAAAATCAAGATTTGGGATAGTAACCTAGGGTTCTTAAGGAAAATGATGAATTACCCACTTGATGTTATGAATTCAAGTAGAAATTGTATATTTTCGATCCTTAGGTATGGGTGAGTGATTCTTTCGAGAATTTTCGGAATTTGAACATGCGGACCTGGGGTTGAATTTTGGGAATTGTTCAAGAATGATGATTTTATTGAATAAATATGATAATTTCCCCACATTGAGCATGCATTGATATATTTGTACACCTTTTGGCTAGTTGCGAGTCATCGGGTGTAGAGTTTGGAGTTTCGGGCGCATTCGTGGTCCGAGAGGTAGATTCGACACGAGGTGAGTATCCTTTATAACCTTGTAAGTGGGAATTGTCCCCATAAGTGATTTATATGCTATGTGCACTTTTTTTGGGAGCTACGTACGCACCAAGTGACGAGAGTCCGTACGTAGCGGTTATCATTGTTATGTCGGGGTAGTTAGGCCCACATCATGCCTTATATGCTTCCTTGTATTTCCATATGTACTATGAGATCATGTTATGTATATTATTGTTTCTCTGAAGCTTTATGGAAATTGTTTATTTGAAAGGAATTGGTTATGGAAAGTAAATTTTATAAGTTATTGTGTGTTCATGTGACCGCTTTGCAATTTACATTCCGCGAGCGATGTGCGATTTCCCCCACTCTCATGGGAGCGGGCCGTACGCCACATCGGATTGAAAGGTGCACTTTTGGGACGGGCCGATCGATCATCGGCAGTGCACAGAGATGATATAATTGAGAATGCACTTTTGGTAGGGGCGGTCGATCCTCGGCAGTGCATGGACGAGAATTGTACTATGATATGATATGATTACCTTGAGATATGCACTTATGGGACGGGTCGTTCAATCCTCGGTATTGCATAGATATTTTCCTTATGACTCCGGCCGGTTGTCTTATTCCCGTGTGCGCATGATTATTTGGCATTGTTTCATGGATATTGACTTGTATTAGATATTTGGGGGAAAGAAAGTGGCCATTGTTATTGTTCCAGTATTTACTTGGATTTCTGTGCTTATTACATAATTGCTACTCACTATCATACATGTCTACTGCTTTTATTCTATCATCGTTATATCATACTGTTGGACCTTAGTGAGTGTCAAGTTGACCTCTCGTCACTACTTCTTCGAGATTAGAGGGTATACTCACTGGGTACATATTTATTTAATATGTACTCATGTTGCACTTCTGTACTTAATTGTACTGGTTCTGAGGTTGGTGTATCTGGTTATCAGATCAGATCTAGATATTGACCGTAGCGGACCTGACTTCACGGTGAACTGCTTCCTCTGGCGATCCCCAGCAGCCCTATGGAGTTTCATTTACTTTTGTTTCCCGTCTATTTATTCAGACAGTGGGATTGTATACTCTATCTTTTGGTTATCCTGTTAGTATGCCCGTGACACTCGTGACACTAGTTCGTGGCACACACGTAGTGGTTGTTTAGGGATTTTGGGTCGTATATATATATATATGCTTGTATTTTAGCTCGCGCTTCTTTATAGCTATTTTATCTACCACTAAGTTATTATCCTTCGATATCATGATTTGACTTGTTAAATTCGGTAATGGGTCAATAACTGAATCAAGTAAAGAGAAGCACTTAGTGAAATTTACGTTGGCTTGCCTAATCCCATTGTTGGGCGCCATCACGACCTGGGTTAGGATTCTGGGTCGTGACAAGTATTGGTTGTTTAAATGGTTCCCTTGTGGTACAAAATGATTGAGTAGTTTGGTATTTCTTCTACGAGGCATATATATATTTGTGTTCTTGTTGGTTTCATTTTTTTGATAATATTGAGGAAGTTATGAGAATTTCAGTTTAATTGCTTTATGATTTCTGAGGTTTATGGGACTAATTGTTTTCATTCGATTATTTACATTTGTTGTTGAAAGTGTTGGTTGTTCTCTTAATCATAATAGGGTACGTAAAGTCTGGGTTGGGTTGACAGTATTATGGTGACTACATATATTCGGGCTGATATTATTGTGGGATGTGGTTGTTTAAAGCTTACGGGCTATACTATTTTCTGTTTGAAATTTTTGAATCAAATTTGATGTGATAAGGTGTTGGTGTGATAATGGTGGATAATTGGTGTGATAAGCGTGGATAATTTGTGTGATAAGGGTGGATAATTTGTGTGATAAGGGTGAATACATTGATTGTGATATTGTGAATAGGTGGGATCGGGTTGCACGCCGCAACAAGACAGTGAAAATGGGGAATGGTGATGTTTTACTGATTTTAAAAATTTAAATGATTTGGAAATTCTTGCTTTACTCTATAGTTTTTCTTATATTTCGTACATGTGATTATTTTAAAGTAAAGTCTAGAAACTTGGAGATTTACTTGACTATCGGTTATAGCTGAGACTTGGAAAAGGAGGCTGAGTTATTTTATTGTTGTGTAGTATTTGTTTATTTGTCAGATTTCCTTCCTGCGTTATAATTATTGTCTCAGTTATATTTTTCTAGTTCGTGTAGAATTGTTTTATTGCGTTATTGTATATATTATTGTCACAGGTTATAGGTTGTTAATGCCCCGCCATAGCCTCTTCACTACTTCGTCGAGGTTAGGCTCGGCACTTACTCAGTACATGGGGTCGGTTGTGCTGATACTACACTCTGCACTCTTTTGTGCAGATCCAGGTATCGACCAACAATAGAGATATTTAGAGCGGCTATTCAGTTATTCAGAGACACGAGGTATATCTGCCGGCGTTCGCAGATCCCGAGAGTCTTCTCCTATTTTCATAAACGTTGTTTTATTATATTCAGAATAGTTACATTATTTCTTTCAGCCCATTATTTGTAGTACTCTTTAGTAGTTCGTGAATTGTGACACCAAACCCTGGGGTAGTCTTAGAGTTATTTATATAATTAGTTTGTGGTTCATTTATTTAATTTTTGATTCTTTTATATTTGGAATTATTCATCGAAAACCAATAGATTCAGTTTACTTTAGATTATTTTATTATGCCTAAACGGATAATTAATGCAAAGTAGTTAATCGAATTCTAACATTGGCTTGCCTAGAAAGTGTGGTGTTAGGCACCATCACGATCTCTAAGGTTGGGAATTTGGGTCGTGACATCCTTGCTCAGGTCGAAGCTTCTGAGTGGGATCCCAAGGAGAAGAGGTTGGTCTCATTTGCATGCAATCAAAATCAGACAAGAGGTCTAAGGTATAACGCTTTTGAGTAAATATTATTGCTTGCTAACCCTATAAAATAATGTGCATTCCCTAGATCCTTAATTTTGAACTCATAATTTAGAAAGGATTTGAGTTCTGCCTGCTCATTAGAATCATTCCCTGTGATTAGGATATCATAAACATAGATCAACTATAGTGTTTTCTCTATTGATTTCTTAAAAACAAAGAATAGTCATTTAGGGAATGTGAATTCCCTTTGAAATTGAGAGTTGCAGTGAGCCTGGCATACCATTATCTTGAGAATTGCCGCATTCCATATAGATATGTTTCAAAAGGCAAACATGATTGGGTGTAGGTGGTGACATTCCTGGTGGGAATTTCATGAACACCTCTTCTTGCAAATCTCCATGAAGGAAGGCATTGTGCACATCTAATTGTGATACTTGCCATTAGGGTTATGCATGGATCAGATCAGATCGGATTTCGAATTTCGAATTCGAGAAAATGCAATCCGAATCCGATCCGAATTAACATCGAATCGAATCAGATTTTCAAGTTTGGATCGAATCGGATTATTATGCCTCAAAGTTGCAAACTCATATGTATATTTTATTTGTAAAAGAGGCAATACAATAAGAAAGATTCTTGTTTATGCAATTATGAGAGTACTATGGTGCCAATATAGCTAAATCCATTAATTGTGAACGTAATAACTTGGAGAAATATTTAAAGGAAGTACTAATTATACAAAATTAAAGTTTAGTATTTATACATTCCCTAATAATTTCAGATTTCAGATAAGATCGGATTGTATTAAAAATATACCAATCTGAATCCGATCCGAAATCTGAAATTTTAATAAACACAATCCAAAATCTGATCTAATCCGAAATCCAAAATCTGATCTAATCCGAAATCCAAAATCTAAAATTGAACGGATTGATACGGATTTCGGATATCCGATCCAAATGAACAGCCCTACTTGCCATTCTTTCTTTACTGCAATAGCAAGTAGACATGAGATTGCTGTCATCTTGACAACTGGAGAGAAGGTCTCATTGAAGTTTATTCCTTCTCTTTGTATGTCTCCACTAGTAACCAAATGAACCTTAAACCTTTCCAAAGAACCATCTTATTTGTACTTTACTCTGTAGACCCACTTGCATGGAAGGGCTTTCTTCCCGGTAGGTAAAGGGACTACTTTCCAAGTTTTGTTCAATTCAAGATCTTCCAATTCCTTATTCATAGCCTCTTTCCAACCTAGATGCAACGTATCCTGAGAATATGAGGAAGGTTTAGTGAGATAGGAAGTGGAATTAATTAGGGATTGATTGGAAAATGGAAGTGTTGTAAAGGGTAACACATAAGGTTGAATTGGTGCCATGAAACAAGAGGTAGCCAGATCAGCAAGAAATACTGAGTTGCAAACATAATCTTGTAGGTATGCAGGTGTGTTATGTTGTCTGGTGGATTTCCTACTTTTTGGATGTGTTATGGGTGAAGGGGAATGATACGCTCAATTTACACCTTAAAATAATGTAAGCGATCGTTGTCAAATATAGTAACCCAACAAGGTTGGGGTCGAATCCCACAGAGAACAATATGAGGGCGTTAGGAATGCTAGAGAATTATCACCTATCGTGCAGTGCCAAACAAATATGATTTTGGGTTTTTGATGATTGTTTATAACTAAATGCGAAACTATAAAATATCCTAGAAAGCAATTAAAATGATCGAGGGTGACAAGTATCGATG
>ML292558.1:0-16051 GCA_005239495.1 Nicotiana undulata | reverse complement strand
TCGCACCTGCGGTTCCGCAGGTGCGTAAAAACACCGCAGGTGCGAGTTTTGTGTGCCTGAGCCAGCTTCGCATGGGCGACAATTCCTCGCAGGCGCGAGGTCGCTCTTGCGTCCTAGAATCCGCAGGTGCGGAATCACTGAAGCCTTTATGCACATTTTCACCGCTTTTTGTCCAACTTTCAGTCCAATTCAACACCAACCTTCATAGCATCATTTCCCTGAAAATTTAGCAATTATACACTAACAACGACCTCAAATTATCATTTAACAATACAAAATCTAATGAGAAAAGGCTAAAATGAGTGGTAAAATTACCACTCATCAGGGAACGAGGAGATGATCTTGAATAGGGAGTAGAAGACGACTGAGGTGTGCTAGAGGTACTTTGGTTGATAGATTGAGATGTTGGTTGAGATTTATCTACATGTGTGAGAGAATTATGTTGGTCATGGTCTGATAGAGGTCCATAGTCTGTGGTTGAAGGAATAGGAAAGATGGAGTTTTGAGTGAGGTTGATGGATGCAAAAGGGTATTGATCTTCATAGAATTGAACATCCCTAGATTTTGTCACTCTTTTGGTATCTAAATCTAGGACCTTATAACTTTTATGTCCCAAAGGATATCCTAGAAATACACAAGGCTTAGCCTTTATATCAAGCTTTCCTCTTCCAGAAAACAAAGTAGACACATAGCAAAGACAACCAAAACATTTGAGTGAGTTATAGGAAGGTTTCTGCTTGAACAACACAGAGTAAGGTGAGTTTCCTTTGAGCACCTTAGAAGGTAGCCTGTTGATCAAATATGTAGCAGTTAGCACACATTCACCCCAGTAGATCAGACGAAACTTAGACTGAAATACTAAAGCCCTTGCAATTTTCAAAAGGTGTCTATGATTTCTCTCAACCACCCCATTTTGTTAAGGTGTTTCCACACATGATGCTTGGTGCATTATCCCCTGTGAAGTAAGGAATCCTGCCTCTAGAGAACCCTTTCCAAGTTCAAATGCATTGTCAATCCTCAGTTTCTGCACTTTTAACCCAAATTGTCTTTCCACCATTGTGAAGAAGTTTTTAAGAAGACCAAAAGCATTGCTTTTGGTACTCATGAGAAAAGTCCAATCACCTCTACTGTAATCATCCACAATAGTCAAGAAATATTTGAAACCATTATAAACGGCCACTTAGTGGGGGGCCCAAACATCAACATGAATTAACTCAAATGGCCTTTTTGTTTTAATTTGACTTAGTGGAAAGGGAATTCTTGTTTGCCTAGACTTAGGACAGATGTCACAAAAACAATAAAATTTAGAAGGTAAAAAGATAAAACTTAGATGTTTCATTGATGGAAAAGGCAAGTGCCCCAATCTAATATGCCAGAAGCTTACATCCGAGACTGCATTTGCTGAAAAAGGAAAAGAAACTTATAACTGACTAGAAACATTTTGATTTAAAAGGGAACTTCGCTTTACTTCTGTTCTATTTCTATATTGACCTGGTTCCAGGATTTAAAGTCCTTCCCTAGATTCACCAAAAACTTGAGCCCTCTTCACTAAAGGGGCCTGCAAGAAACAGTGACTAGAAGTGAAAAAGAGAAGTGACTGTAACGACCCGGCCGGTCGTTCCGTAGAATTTGTATTATAATTACTGATATTGACTTGTCATAGGTTGGTTATACTGTTATTGATGTGTTAGAGTTGGTAGGCTTGAAATCGGAATAGTTAAAATGAGAAGTTAGTCACTTAGTCTTTAAAAATAGCCTTAAAGTTGGAAAAGTCAATTGAGAGTTGACTTATTGGTAAACAACCCCGGAATGCGGAATTTAAGGCTTGGATAGCTTTGTTAGGTGATTTGGGACTTAGGAGTGTGTTCGGAATATTTTTGTGATGTACGGTATAAAATTAGGCTTGAATTGGCGAAAGTTAGTTTTTTGCGATTTCCGGTCGGCAGTGGAAAATAGGCTATTGGGGTCGGAATAGAATTTCCACAGTTGCAACAGGTTCATAATGTTATTTTGGATATGTCTGCAAAATTTCAGCTCAATCGGAGTTTTATTGGATAGTTTCGGCATCATTGGTGGATTTTAGAAACTTTCAAAGTTCTTAGGCTTGAATCCGACGTGATTTTGGTATTTTGGATGTTAGTCTTGGTGTTTTGAGAGTGAAACTAAGTTAGAATGATAATATGTGACGTGTTAGTATATTTGGTTGGGGCCCTGAGGGGCTCGGGATTGATTTCGGGTGATTAACGGACTCATTTGGACTTAGATAAATTGCTGGTTTTCTAGTTTTTGTGCAGCAGGTTTTCCTTCACTGCGATCACGTAGGTAGCGTTGCGATCGCGTAGTTCAAATTGAGAGGGGCAGAATTAAACTCTCTGCGATCGCATAGGTGTGTTCGCGATCCCAAAGGTTGAGCAGATTGAGAAGTGCGATCGCGTGGGGCGTGTTGCGATCGCGTAGGGATAGAGGGGTGCGCAATGGGGCTGGTCAGGTGTACTTCGCTATCGCGTGGGATGACTTGCGATCGCGTACGGGTAGGTCACAAGTAAATGCGGTCGCGTAGCATATGTTGCGATCGCAGAAGGCAAATTGGGCAGCTGTAAAATTGTGCTCCACGATCGCGACTGGAAGTCCGCGATCGCGATGAATAATTAACTGGGCACCTATTAAATAAACCCTTCCGCGACCTAAACCCTTTTTACACCATTTTTGTATGGACAGAGAGCTCTTGAGGCGATTTTTGAAGAGGGAAATTCGTGTTCTTCATAGAGGTAAGTTTATAGGTCATTAAAACCTTATTATAGGTGATTAAGGAACATAATCACAGCGTTTAATTTTGAGCTAAATTCGATATTTTTCAATTGGAATTTATTCCTTGAGCATAATTTGATGATAAAAATCGGAACTTGGTAGATTTGGAGAATCCGGAAGTTTATTCGAAAGGCAAACGCATTGCAAGTAGTTTCGGGCTAGTTTGAGGTAAGTAATGTCTTTAAATCATGTCCTTAGGGTATGAAACCCCGGACTATGCACCCTTTCACGGGTTTTGGAATGCAAAGGTTGAAACTTTGGAGATATATTCCCTATTTAGGCAACTATCGAGTTGCTAAATCGACTTTTAAGCCTACACTTAATTAGTAATTATATATTAAGATATGTTTTGTGCTGTAGGCCATGTTTGGGGCCTAGTGCCGAGTTGTTTACCCCTTGGGGGTTGGGTATACTATATTTTTCTCACTGATATGCTATGATTTTATACTCAGTCTTTTCATGTGAAATTGTTTACACACTTAGAGTATTTTGATACTATTTGTTGAAAATGAAACACTATTTTGGGCCGAGAACCCGGTACGTTATGGCCTAAGGGCAAATCGAGAGTGTCTGACTGAGTGAGGCTTTCAGGCCTATATTGTGAGGATATGAGGGAGGCTTTCAGGCCTATATTGTGAAGGCTTTCAGGCCTATGTTGTTATAGCGCTTGGGCTGTAGGAGCCCCTCCAGAGTCTGTACACACCCCCAATGAGCGCAGATACCTAATGAGTGATGCCCGCGGGGTTTATGTTGAGTGATTGTGAGGTTTCCTGATGGGCAGAGTGACTGTGAGGTTCCTTGATGGGCAGAGTGACTGTGAGGTTGCCTGATGGGCAGAGTGATTGTGAGGTTGCCCGATGGGCTGATACCGAAAGAAATTGTTACGAGAAATGTTTATGGCTTGAGGGGTAGTTTTATAAAGATTTTTACTTAGTTTTCGAACTATGATTTACTTCGTTTTCAAACTGGTTTTTACTGAGAATTTTACTGAGATATAATGATATTACACTTGTTTCAAAGGTTTTCTGGAAACCGATTTTTGAACTTATGTATTTGATGAATACTATCTGGTGACTTGGTGTTTTACTGGCTTTTGTGAATTGGTGTATCTGTACTGTGTGTTTTACAATTCTCAGACTGTGATTTATTTTCATTACTACTAAGTTGGCGTACTCATAAAGGCTCCATGTGCCTCTGTGCACAGATCCAGGTACCGATTTGAAGCAATAGTTGCCTTGTTCGTTAGCAGCAGTTCACGGGATTTCGAGGTAGCTGTCCAGCGTCCACAGCTTCTCCAATTCCCTTCCTTGATTAGTATTAGAAATTGATTCATAAACATTTATTATGACATTAGAAGAGTTAGGTGTATTTATTTTTAGAGTCTCATGATCCTTGACTCCAGTCTTGGGAGTTTTTGTTTAGGTTTTGTTTAGACTATTATTGGGGCGTTAAGATTTAAATAATATATTTTATTGCTATGCTTGTTGTTTATCATTTTATTGTGAACTATTATAAAAGAACCAATGCATAGTAAAGTGATGGTTGGCTAGCCTAGTTCCACAATAGGCGCCAACACGGCCTGTTAGGATTTGGGGTCGTGACAAGTTGGTATCAGAGCTCTAGATTGCATAGGACTCAACGGTCGTGAGCAGGTTTAGTAGAGTCTTGTGGATCGGTACGGAGACGTCTATACTTATTTTCGAGAGGTTGCAGAACCCTTAGGAAGCATTCCACATTCTTTAATTCTTATCGTGTTAATCCATTTATTTATCCAAAGCCTAACTCTTTGAATTCCTTTCATGTATTCGAATGCGCATGCGAGCGCTTGGTATCAGTTGTGCGTCAGCGGCTTGTGACTTCCATGAGTGAGATGTGATTTTTAACATGTTAATAATGGGCCAGACGGAAGGAGTTGAGGCCGGATTTTGTCTGTGGCTTGAGTGTTGAGATTTCATTTGGGTGAGAACATGTGTTGGGGGACTTATATGTCCGTGTGTGTCCTTATTGATGGAACTTTGTGACTAGATGACTATATGGTGAGTGTGATCGGATAGTTAGATGTATTCGGGTTGTTTGATTGTGGCCAAAATGAATTGGCGGGATAGGTGGCAAGAACCATTGATTATTTGACTTCTGTATTGAGTTAGAATATGGCTTCGAGTTATGAGTATTGAAGAACATCTCGTGTAGTTTAGTTGTGGAGTGAAGTGGGTTTTCCTGTTATTTTCTGACTTCCTGTGATGTCTTTTGAGATGACCAATTCCCCAGCAACGTCTATGTATTTGATTAGCATGTATTCAGCCGCGTTATAACTCCTTTGTTATTGTATTTATGGATGGCATCCTGTCGTATTCTCGTAGCCAGGGATAACATACTCAGCATTTGATGATGGTATTACAATGATATAGGGAGGAGAAACTTTGTCCGAAGTTATCCAAGTGTGAATTGTTGGCTCAGTTCAGTAGCATTCATGGGACACGTGGTGTCCAGTGAAAGTATCTATGTGGTCAGACGAGTGTGAGTAGAGCTTCCAGAAGCTCAAGAATTCCTTGGCCACAACTCTAGTGTTAGTGTTGCCTTCAACTTCAGGTTCTTATACCGCTTAATGGGATATCTTGGGGGCAGGAAGTGGTTGTGTTCTAATGTAGGAAGGTATAATGATTGTGTGATAGCTATGATTTTTGGAAGTGTATAGGGAGATATCATTTTGAGGTTAAGCAGACAGGGGTATTTCCTGCGGGTTGTCTTGAGGTGTGTGACACATATGTTTAACTGTGGCAAGTTCTTTTCTACCAGTAGATGATGTATGTTGTATTTGAGTTTAGCTCGCTTGTGGGAGTTGGCATGACCATTATTATGGTGAATACAAGATTTGCATACGATTTGAGAGTTAGATGGTTTGGGTCATATAAGCTTATGGAGGATTTAGTTGAACCTCACCACAGTATGGTGGCAGTGATAATGTGTGGGCATCGTAAGTTATTGTTTGTGTTGATCCTTGGCTTTGATCCAAGTGGGGGAATCCGTTAATGATAAATTGATTACACGATTATGTGTTATACTTGTTTCGGTGCGAGGTATATTGGTGAATCAGTTATGACCTACAGAGGTGGAGTATAGGAATGACTCGAGTGATGGAAATTTCTTCGATCCAAGATGTAATGTACTTTACGGATAGTGGAATTCATTGAATGATGGAGTTGTACTGGTAAGGGTAGAGCGTGCAATGTATGAGTGTGCTTGTTGCTTCAAAGGGGTGGATTATTTTCCTAGTATGTGGATTGCAAGCAGGGTCAGGCCGTTCTGTTTACTTGGTTAGTGTAATTGAAATTGCGTAGAGTAAATGACGTTCGAGAATAGTTCAGACGGATTCAAGGTTATATGTAGCGATCAAGGATCTTCAAGGTGTGAGAATGGCTAGAACTGAGATTTACGGGGAATGTGTCAAAGCTTGTGGTGTATTTGCATTATCATGGATTCTATCCATCAGTATCAGGAAAGTGAAGGTAATGACTTTAAATTCGCAGGAAGTCTCTTTAGGGTAAGTATTTCTAATGTGGTGCATTTGGGGATAATTGAGGGAGTATTCAACGGCTTATGAGCCTTAGACGGTATATTTGTATGCTCGGATTTCGTGCGGCGAGTTGGGATTAAGAATTGCGGTATTATGGCAAGAAGAAGTATCAATTTGAAGGTAAGTCAGAAGGAACTTGGATAAATATGACAACTTGGTAGTACGTCGGATCGGCATGATAAGGGATATAAATAGTTCTTTGGGTGTTTATAAGGTAATGAGTTGTTACAGGTGTTTCTTAGAAATTCTCTTGGAATTTGGTGGCATGCGTAGCTTGGTTGAGTTAGAAGGATTCAGTCCTAACGGGTTGGTGTTGTACAAATGTGATTCGGGAGTTCTTGATGATTTCTACCACGGTTGGAGGTGTATATTTCTACTGGCGTGAGGGCCATTTGATGTATAGTGATTATGCTTCTAAATGGGATCAATGGAAAGTTCTTGGCTAGTTAGGTACGTAGTTGTTTGTGGCTAGGAAGGGAGAATGAAGTTCTCACATTTATCATAGGATTGCATGGCGTATGCGGTATTTTATGTATAGTGGAGAGTGGCATATGTGAGGTCACTGTTCAGTTCTGGAAGGAAGGTCAGAACTGGCAGTTTTAGATGATTAGGTAAAGGATACCACTATTTGGTGGCTGGATGAGAGTATACATTCATAAAGGACAATGTGTTTAAGGCAATGTGTTTGGGTAAGGGTGCATCATTGGTGTTACGACGCTCTCTTGTTGGATTGACTACCGATATTCAAGTTTGTTGGTGCCATAGAAGAATTATAGGAGTATCCCCGTGGAATGATTGAGTATTAGAGACATGTTATTCGAGTGGTGGAATTGGGATCAGATATAGTAATTGGTGCGCCTCGTGGATTTTTGAGACTGTGAGTTTTCATGAACATTGTAGTTGTGAACTACGAGGATGTGAGCAAAGCTAGTCAGGTGTTAGTATATGTCATGATTCAGTCGTTATGAACGTTCGGAGAGTTATCTACCTGTTGTGGGTGACCAGAATTGACTTAGAGTTATTGGTAGGCCAGTATGGGTGTTGCAGGATTGAGACGTATTGGTTATGTTCTTTCTGGTTAGGGTGGCATGGTATCGTCTGATTTCCCTGTGGTTATGGAAATGCACTTTGAGTAATTGATGTCAAATTTCGCATTGTTATGGATTTTGAGCAGGGTGGCCTGGAGTATTTCATGTGGTCCAGCGGTTGGATGGGACCACGCTTTGTAGCAGAGTTAAGTAGAGGGACGATCCTGGGTGTAGGAATTTTGTGATATGGTTTCACGTTGTGTATCAGGCTTTTAGCATGATGTGGTAATTGCAAGAGTAATGACAAGATAGTCCTCTCGTTCTAGTCTTCTCTATTTTATGAATTGAGCTCTTATGTTGTTGTTATTAAGTGCACGAGTTGCACAAGTTATGGCTCTGGATGGTATTGATGCTGAGCGGGTGAATGGTTGCTGGTTTCTACGTGTTTCTTTCATCATCGGCACTATATGAAGGTGTTAAAGCCAGGCTTTGTTTGATAAGAGGTTATTTACCGGTGTTGGGTTGTTATGAGCGGCGATTGGGATTAGGAGTAATCGCTATGAGTGTTGAGTCATGCGGTATATTATGTGATTTCATCTTGTGTTGCGGATATGGCTTGATACAACGTGTTCAGACTATTTCAGCTTATAGTTGTGGAATTAGAACTTGTAAATCATTTCAGAAGTGGAAATTTAGTTCTAAGGTTTATGGGTCAGGATCGGACTTCGAAAATTCAACTGTGTTGTGCTATTAGACCTATATGGGGTAAGGTGACATGGAATCACCTCCGAATATGTGCATGGTAGGTTACACATCAATTTTGGTGGTGTTTGGAAAACCTCTAGGAACGTTCGAGGACGAATGTGTGTTTAAGTGGGGGAGAATGTAACGACCTGGCCGGTCGTTCCGTAGAATTTGCACTATAATTACTACTATTGACTTGTCATAGGTTGGTTATACTATTATTGATGTGTTAGAGTTGGTAGGCTTGAAATCGGCATAGTTATAATGAGAAATTAGTCACTTAGTCTCTAAAAATAGCCTTAAAGTTTGAGAAGTAAACTGAGAGTTGACTTATTAGTAAACGACCTCGGGATGCGGATTTTATGGCTCGGATAGCTTCGTTAGGTGATTTGGGACTTAGGAGTGTGTTCGTAATATTTTTGTGATGTCCGGTGTATAATTAGGCTTGAATTGGCGAAAGTTAGTTTTTGGCAATTTCCGATCGTTAGTAGAAAATAGGCTATCGGGGTCGGAATGGAATTTCCACAGTTGGAACAGGTTCGTAATTTTATTTTGGATATGTCTGCAAAATTTTAGGTCAATCGGAGTTTTTTTGGATAGTTTCGGCATCGTTGGTGGATTTTAGAAAATTTCAAAGTTCTTAGGCTTGAATCCGACGTGATTTTGGTGTTTTGGATGGTAGTCTTGGTGTTTTGAGAGTGAAACTAAATTAGAATGATAATATGTGACATGTTAGTATATTTGGTTGGGGTCCCGAGAGGCTCGGAATTGATTTCGGGTCGTTAACAGACTCATTTGGACTTAGATAAATTGTTGCTTTTCTAGTTTTTGTGCAGCAGGTTTTCCTTCACTGCGATCGCGTACGGAGCGTCGCGATCGCGTAGTTCTAATTGAGAGGGGCAGAATTTCCCTGACTGCGATCGCATAGGTGTGTTCGTGATCGCAGAGGTTGAGCAGGTTGAGAAGTGCCATCGCGTGGGGCGTGTTGAGATCGCATAGGGATAGAGGGGTGCGCAAGGGGGCTGGTCAGGTGTACTTCGCGATCGCGTGGGATGACTTGCGATCGCGTACGGGTAGGCCATAAGTAACTGCGGTCGCGTAGCATATGTTGCGATCGCAGAAGGAAAATTGGGCAGCTGTAAAATTGTGCTCCACGATCGTGACTGGAAGTCCGCGATCGCGATGAATAATTAACTGGGCAGCTATTAAATAAACCCTTCCGCGACCTAAACCCTTTTTACACCATTTTTGTACGGATAGAGAGCTCTTGAGGCGATTTTTGAAGAGGGAAATTTGTGTTCTTCATAGAGGTAAGTGTATAGGTCATTAAAACTTGATTATAGGTGATTAAGGAACATAATCACAGCGTTTAATTCATGGAAATCAGTAGAAAAAGGGGAAGTTAGGGCTTGAGATTATGAGACCTTTAGGGGTCGATTTGAGGGGTCAAACGGACTCCGATTTTAGCGTTCTTTATATGTACGGACTCAGAAGAAGACGAAGAACATTTTGGTATAAACATTTTTGAGTTTTGGGACGTGGGCTCGGGCGTCGGGTTTTGAGCTAAATTTGATATTTTTCAATTGGAATTTATTCCTTGAGCATAATTTGATGATAAAAATTAGAACTTGGTAGATTTGGAGCATCCGGAAGTTGATTCGAAAGGCAAACGCATTACGAAGTAGTTTCGGGCTAGTTTGAGGTAAGTAATGTCTTTAAACCCCGGACTATGCACCCTTTCACGGGTTTTGGAATGCAAAGGTTGAAACTTTTGAGATATATTCCCTATTTAGGCGACTATTGAGTTGCTAAATCGACTTTTAAGCCTACGCTTAATTAGTAATTATATATTACGATATGTTTTGTGCTGTAGGCCATGTTTGGGGCCTAGTGCCGACTTGTTTACCCCTTGGTGTTGGTTTTACTATATTTTTCTCACTGATATGTTATGATTTTACACTCATTCTTTTCCTGTGAAATTATTTTGACACTTAGAGTATTTTGATACTATTTCTTGAAAATGAAACATTGTTTTGGGTCGAGAACCCAGTACGTTATGGCCTAAGGGAAAATTGAGAGTGTCTGACTGAGTGAGGCTTTCAGGCCTATATTGTGAGGATATGATGGAGGCTTTCAGGCCTATATTGTGAGAGGCTTTCAGGCCTATATTGTGAGAGGCTTTCAGGCCTATATTGTGAGAGGATTTCAGGTCTATGTTGTTATAGTGCTTGGGTTGTAGGAGCCCCTCTGGAGTCTGTACACACCCCCAGTGAGCGCAGGTACCTAATGAGTGATGCCCGCGGGGCTTATGGTGAGTTATTGTGAGGTTGCATGATGGGCAGAGTGACTGTGAGGTTGCATGATGGGCAGAGTGACTGTGAGGTTGCCTGATGGGATGATACTGAGAGAAATTGTTACGAGAAATGTTTATGGCCTGAGGGGCAGTTTTATGAAGATTTTTACTGAGTTTTCGAACTATGATTTACTTCAGTTTCAAACTGGTTTTTACTGAGATATACTGATATTACACTTGTTTCAAAGGGTTTCTGGAAACCGATTTTTGAACTCATGTATTTGATGAATACTATCTGGTGACTTGGTGTTTTACTGGCTTTTGTGAATTGGTGTATCTGTACTGTGTATTTTATAATTTTCAGACTGTGATTTATTTTCATTACTACTGAGTTGGCGTACTCATAAAGACTCCCTGTGCCTCTGTGCACAGATCCAGGTACCGATTTGGAGCAGTAGCTGCCTTGTTCGTTAGCAGCAGTTCACGAGATTTCGAGGTAGTTGTCCAGCGTCCACAGCTTCTCCAATTCCCATCCTTGATTAGTATTAGAAATTGATTTATAGACATTTATTATGACATTAGCAGAGTTAGGTTTATTTTTTTTTAGATGCTCATGATCATTGACTCCAGTCTTGGGAGGTTTTGTTTAGACTATTATTGGGGCATTAAGATTTAAATAATTTATTTTATTGTTATGCTTGTTGTTTATCATTGTATTGTGAACTATTATAAAAGAACCAATGTGTAGTAAAGTGATATTTGGCTAGCCTAGTTCCACGATAGGCGCCATCACGACCTGTTAGAATTTGGGGTCGTGATAGTGACTGAAATTGTAAACAGAACTTGTTAACAGATATTAAATTGTATCTGAAACTAGGCACATGTAATATATTTTCCAGAATGTAATCAGGTAGAATAGATATCCTTCCTATATGAGTAACCATAACTTTAAAAGAATTAGGCAAGTTTATGCTTAAGAGAACTGACAGGGTTGTTAAAGAAATAAAGTCATTTGAGTCAAAACACATGTGTTCAGAGGCTCCAAAATCAATAATCCATGTATTAGTATTAAAAATTGAGAAACAAGTTTCAGAATATCTTGCAATAGTACCAGCAACTGTATTGGCATTGATTTTTGCTCCTGAATTTGTTGAATCTGCCACCTTATCTTTCTTAATCAGTTGTACCAGCTGAGAAAATTGATATTGTAACAAGTGTTGATTGATCTGTTTTCTTTGACCAGGTTTGTTGTGTCCTGTTTGTTCCATTTGAAATGCTCAATTTCCTCTTACTTTCATTTGATTTCCCTTTGTGAACTCAAAATGTTCTGAAAATCCTATTATTTTGTAGCAGTCATTCACAGTATGTCCAATTTTCTTGCAATGACTACAAGAAACATTAGGATTAAACTTGCTTTTCTTTCCTTTGAATGTTATATTCCTCTAAATGGAATTGTTGGTTCCTTTATGCATGTTATTTTCGAGCGTTGGATAAAATCCATTTCCTTTTTGAGCAAGCTTATTTTGGTTTGTGACCATGATAGCTGAGGAATCAGGACAAATGAGTGGATTGGCAAAAATTTCTTTATGGCTTTCATCTTGTAACACAAGAGGGTATGCATGATTGATACTTGGCAAAAGATTCATCATTAGGATGTTTCCTTTTGCTTGTGCATAGCTGTCATTCAAACCCATAATAAATTGAATGAGTCTTTCATCATGTAGTGATTTTTCTAATTTGTGCTTACTTTCACATACACACAAACAACTGCACTTGACATCACAATTTAATGAATCCAAGTCAACCCATAGTCGTTTGAGTTTTGTAAAATAGCTTGCAATATCACTTGTCCCTTGGACTAAACAATGTAATTCTTTCCTCAGGTGATAGAGCATAGCTGCATTTGACTGACCAAATATGTGTTCCAAACTGGTCCACATGTCCTTAGCAGGTTTTGAGTAGATGACACTATCACCTATATCCTTGAATAATTAATTGAGTAACTAGGATGTAACCATATCTTTGCATATGCTCCATTGTTGGAAATCCTTGGAACCAGCAGCTGGAGCAAGGCAAGCACCATTGATGAAGCCTATCTTGTTCTTGGTTGACAGGGCTATGAACACTGATCTTCTCCAACTTTGAAATCCTCTACCATCAAAGGCAGTGTTTACAAGAGACATTCCTGGTGCATCGGAGGAATAAAGGAAATAGTCATGATTGGAATTGATGGTGGAAACTACACCAGTTGTAGTTTGAGTGATTGTTGCTTCAGTGTTATCAGCCATGGTTCAAGATTTACACAGAGCAAACAAAGAAGGAGATGATGAATCAAACTTCTACTGCTCTGATACCATATAAGAACAGTATAGAGAAGGTAGTGGAAAAAATTTCTGTGTATTTTATTAATCAACTCTACATGTATTTATACAAATGAAAAAGAATAAGAAGTTGTTATGCTACTGTATAGGTGTATTATTCTTATTTGTCTATTCCTAACTAACAATTCAATTGTGCAAAAATATAAAAACATAATTATATATTTGTCATGTGCTCACATGCACAAAGAATAATCTAGAATAGAGTATCCTAAGTTGACAGTTGTAATAAATCAACAGTGTTGATTAAATGAGTCCTCATGAGATGAACGCTTGAGATTAATCATCCTGCTCTCTATTGAACGGCTGAGATCTACTGATATATGTGAGAGTAAAAGACTTTGGTTATCCCGACCAAAGTCACTTTCATTTAAACCAAAACCTAATTCCTCTTCTCTTCTATTCTCTCTCTCTTTCTTGTTTGTATCAACTAAAACCTTCATGGTAGACGCTGAATAATTAGCTCCAACACTAACAAAGCTTCATTTTGAGGTAAATTTAATTTTTATTTTCAAAAATTTAAATACGCGAAGTCCAACCATTTTACGTTGAATGTTGTGTTTAAGATAAAGGCAAATATGATCTAATGACAAAAAGTATGAATAAACCAAAAGGTATTATGAAAAGCAAAATTAATCAATTTCATATAGCATATTCACAAATTTAAATATTTTCTCTTTTATCTTGTCAGGATCGGAGGCTCGACTTAAGGGAGGGGATAGAAAAGTCAAAAGAAGAGTTGTGAGTTACCATTTAATTAATTCTTCCTTTATTTGTTTTTATAAAAAAAAAAATCTCTTTCGTTTTAGGACCTTGAAATGTCAATTATTGTGGGCAATTCAGGAATGAGTATGAGTTACGGAAATGTCAAGTGAGAGAAATATTTTTCTTTTAAGCGACTAATTTAAATACTAGGAATAATTGAGATGGGAGTACTTCTCATTTCGTCTCTAATTTCCATACTAATTATTTTAAAAAGGAACAAAAATGACTTTAAGTTGTCCACTCTTTAATTTATTCCTTTTCCCGATTTCCAAGCATGGATTGTGCACGCATTAGGTATGAAACTACCATCTAATTGTAACAAAGTAGTCTTCTATTCTGAGGCTAAAATAAATCTGTATGTGGAACTCGTGCTTATTTATGCCCTACTTAGTCATGAATATGTGTTCAACAATTTGTTTGAATAAACAATGGAGTCTAAATAATAATAATAATAATAATAATAATAATAATAATAATAATAATAATAATAATAATAATAATAACAATAAATAAATAAATAAATAATAATAATAAGAAAAATCTTATATTGCAGCTCCAAGTCAAAGATACAAGGGACAACCAAGAACTTGCTTCTAGACTATATATGTGAACAGGTGTATTACACGAGGAACGTGTTAGAAGATATGTATATCAAATATTTATTCTGTTTGGAAATTTTCGTCCACGACTCTAGGCTAACAATGACAAATACCTCTATCCATTGAAAGGCCTAGTAAGTAATTAATACGCTACTATTTATGAAAAGGTTAGCTTCCTTTTTTTATGGAACCGAAAGTTGAAAATGCGTTGATGGATGCAGTGATGCTGACTGTGAAAATTGATGTAACAATATCTTGTCAGAGAAAGGCAATATCTTAATTAAGTAGACTATACTTTATTACGTGT
Organism: Nicotiana undulata; assembly: GCA_005239495.1. Lineage (NCBI taxonomy): Eukaryota > Viridiplantae > Streptophyta > Magnoliopsida > Solanales > Solanaceae > Nicotiana > Nicotiana undulata. Next base: position 1,555 of record ML292558.1, on the reverse strand, counting down.
ATTTAAATCAATATCTTAAGGGGCAGGCGCGGATTTATTAAGTATACAAGTTTATGTATTCATCTTAACGCAGTAATCTAGCTAAGCTCAGACCTGATGGTAATAAATCAAATGAGCCCCTATTCTAACTTTAGAAACATTACTATCAATGATCATGAGCTCGCCAAGTAGGAATGGCCATGTAAACTTAATTATATTGATATGTTGGGAAAAATTGGACTCCAATGGCGTATGGCAGGAGACTATAGCTACCTCGAATTTGAGTTACATATAATTATATAAAGATTATTTATACTACATAGTTTTAACATTTTATAGCATGACCCTTAGTTCACATCATGTTTTTCAAGCTACTAACAAATGCGTAGTAATAATAATAATAATAATAATAATAATAATAATAATAATAATAATCAAATTCTGCATAAAGAATTAATTTATACATTTAGTTCATAAAACGTAAATTTTCTCATATATACAATGCAAGCAGCGATGGATCCACACGATATATTATGGTGTACCTGTTTGGAGCATAGTTGTATAGACTTTTTTTAATATTCCTTCCATTCCAATTTATGTGAACATGTTTGATTGTGTTAAATAAAGGGTAGTTTAGTCATTTCACACTAGGTGGTTAGCTATTAAGAAAGTTAGTATTAGCCGTTATTAGTAAGTTAGTTAGGAGTCCTAATATTAGTTAGTCATCACTATTTAAGTTAAATAATCTTCATTTTTTAAATACATAGAAATACACAATACTATATTTTCTCTCTCTATTCATCTTTTTTCATCTATGCACTTCATCTTCTTCATATCAATTTCCATTTCTCTTCTTTGTTGAATTACAACATGGTATCAGAGCTTCACAAGTTCATAAATTAAAGCCCGTAAATCGTGCAAATTCATACTAGTAACAAGAGACAATTCTGAGTTCTGAAATTCAAGAAGCAATGGCGTCGATTGAAGAACAATTAGGACTGAATTTTGCAATCTGGGCACAAGGGAGCGTGTGACTCAAAACTCTGGAAATCCAATTGCATGTGTTGATTACAATCATTGTTCTTGTCGCCAGCCGATGTAAGTGGGATTCAAATCATTTTTTTTCAATTAACTGGTATTGAAAACTACTCAATCTCGAATAGATCTACGAGAGTTGCATTACCAGGAAGAAACAAGTTAGCCATGGTTGATGGTACATGCAAGAAGGAAAACTTTCCAGATACAACGGAAAACCATTGGGAAAGAGTCAATGCAATAGTGTTATCTTGGATAATGAACTCAGTTGCTAAGGGTTTTCTAGGAGAAATTGTGTATGCCTCGAGTGCCCAAGTTGTTTGGGAAGATCTATCGGAAAGATGTAATAAAGTTGATGGGTGAAGAACCTTCATCCTACATGTCACGACCCAAAACATGTTCAGGTCGTGATGGCACCTAACGGCGAGGTTAGGCAAGCCAACGTACAACTATAACAATAAAAGAGCAGAATATAATAAACGGTATGGGGTAAGGCTGTAGAAACAAGCTGAGCCACAGCTAGGCCCAATATATACAACCC
>ML292557.1:921-16052 GCA_005239495.1 Nicotiana undulata | reverse complement strand
TTTACTATGTTTTCGAGCTATGATTTACCTCGTTTTCAAACTGAGTTTTACTGAGGATTTCACTGAGATATATCGATATTTACTTGTTTTCAAAGGATTTGGAACTGGTTTTTGAACTTATAAAATTGCCAAATACTACTTGGTGACTTGATGAGGCAGTTTTATGATGATTTTACTATGTTTTCGAGCTATGATTTACCTCGTTTTCAAACTGAGTTTTACTGAGGATTTCACTGAGATATATCGATATTTACTTGTTTTCAAAGGATTTTGGAACTGGTTTTTGAACTTATAAAATTGCCAAATACTACTTGGTGACTTGATGTTTTTACTGGCTGTTGTGAATGGTGTATTTGTTTGTGCTCTTTATATTTCTCAGACTGTGATTTCTTTTCATTTTACATTGAACCTCTTCATTCCACCACCAGTCCCCTTTATGACCCCTGGGAGAACCCTTCGTGACCCATAAGACCTCTCTAGAAGCTACCTTAATGCAATCCGCAATCATGGACCACATACTAGACGCATCCCCCATACTCATCCAGGCCTTCATATCCAACAACTTCTCCTATAACTCCTGAGCTTTATCCTTGGTCAAGTTACCCTACTTGATCTTAGGTTTCCTGCACCCCACTCTCTTCCTCCCACTCCTCTTGATCTTCAGGTCCATAACTAGGAGCCTATGCAGAGTCCTGAGATGCTCAATCGGGATGACCTTGCAGTCAGTGCACATCTTCATTCCATAAAATGCATAATCTTGCTCCTTGTTTGTGTCTTCTTTTAGTTGTTGAAGGAATCACAAGCAGAGAAACTTGTGTATCTTTTAGTTGAAGTTTATTGCTAGGATATAGGGCTGTTCAATACGAATTAATGTTAACTTAAAGGATAGTTAAATCCAGGGACTTCAATATGTCATTTATGAACATGTTTAGTCTGTAGTTATCTTTGTTTTGCTCAATCAGTGAGTTTCACATGTGTTAGCAATTAAGGTTTTAAATTCATGTTAATGTTGGCATAATGAGGATTGAATTTGACCCATTCATGGTCAGATTCATTCCATGATAATGCATAAAAATACATTTGATTGTTTGGAAATAAATAAGAAATGCAGGTTTGAGTCACGAGGTTTGAATCAAAGAGTACTGCTGAGCTTGCATAGGAGCAACAATTTTATTTTTCTTTCTTTTATTTTGTTTGTTAGGAAATTGTATTTTCGGAGTAGAAACTGTATTTTTTTCATATTTGTAAAAAATAGACTGGACTCTATATAATTTCATTCAGTAGTTTTCCTCTTCTTTTTTTTAAAAATCTGAGCTCTCTTGTTACAAAATGGGCCTCAATTGTTCGGGCTGGACCTTTAAAGGTCGCTGAAACTGGGTCAGTCTCAACGAAATGGCCCTCTTTAAAGCTTAAGCTAGCTTGAGCCCGTGCTGTTGGGCCTGGAAAGCACGAAAGCCCCAAAGTTCGGAGGGACTGTATATTGTCACATAGATTAGGAATCTGGTTATTAAGATTCACGTGAGACTCAAAAAAATGCCATTCAAACCTTGTATGAATTTGGTATTTAAGTAAAAAAATTGCCTAAAACTTCAAGTTTCATTGCTAATACTTGTTTCTTTCAAATTCCAGTAATTTGTCTTTAAAATGCTTGTTTCAGATTTAACGACTTTTAGACAGTATCTCTTAACAATAACTGGAAATAGCTTGTTATCAAACTTGTTTTCGATCGTTAGTAGCGTCCCAATGATACATATTTCCGTTTACATTCTTTGATTAGGGGGTGTTTAATTGAATTGTATAAATCCTTCTTTCATAACTAGCCGTAATTAGGATTGGCCAAAAGAAAAAAAAAATGATAAATTGGGCTAAAATATGGCCATAGCCCAAGCATCTTATCCTTTAGACTAGCAAATTCAATCTTTGACAATCTTCTACATATCCTTTAGGTTGAAAAATACCTCTTTAGATTGAAATTCAGTAAATAGTCAAGTATTACTTCAAACAACCATAACCTACACTCGGGTGGCAACTCGTGCCCCTGACTCTCACTTCGAACATTAATAAAATCACACGTAGAAATCACGGGTGCATTTCATGTGACGTGATTGCGATGTGTTCAAAAACAACAAGTGCACGCCATTGTGACTTGTCCTAAAGACAAACCCATAAATATCTGATCTGGTTTATATACATATCCCGTAAGTTAAAAAATACCTCTTTAGGTAAAAATTCCAAGATTTAGAGAATAATCGAAGATCGCCTCAAAATAGGTATTTTAACCGTCGTGAACATATTCATGGCTATATAATCTACACTCGGGTGTGGCAACTCATGTCCCCGATTCTAGCTCAAAACAATAATAAAAATCACATATTGTAATTACGGGTGCGTTTCATGTGGCGCAGTTATAACATGTCCAAAACAAACAAGTGCACGACATCGTGAATTTTTTCAAGATAAATCCATAAATACTAAAAGCGGTCAAAAGTTAAATGCACGATAGGTTAAAATACGTAAACAATCAGATAATTTAAGCAAAATATTAATCGTTAAGCGACCGTGCTAGAACCACGGAACTCGGAAATGCCTAACACCTTCTCCCGGGTTAACATAATTCCTTACTTGGATTTCTGGTCGCAGACAAATCAAAACAGAGTCAAAAATTCCTCGGTTTGGGATTTAAAAAAATAAAACAGTGTCCCGGAGCATCGTCAAAAATTCGTGTGGCGACTCTGAAATAATAATAAATCCCAAATCCGAATAATGTCACTTAAAGTGAAAAAACTCCCTTGTTACCCTTTATTTTCCCGGGGGGTGAAAAAGGAGGTGTGATAGTTTTAGCGACTCTACCGGGGATAAGAACCCAGAACTTCCAGTTCAGGGTTCAGAATTTGAGCTTAGAATAACTGTTATGATTGGCTTTCATGATTGTCTATTTTTTACGTGTTTGAGCCTAATGTGCTAATTGCCGCATTTACCGCTTTGATATTTATCTGAATTACATATAAACTGTGAAGAAACCCTTCTTCTCTCTGAGTCTTCTAAATCATCTGGGAAGTGTGCACTTCGTGTGACTTCTTTTCTGTTAGAGTCATCCAAATTTTAGAATGAGGTGCGGACAAGTTGCAAAGCCGGTGAAGCTTCTGTATTCCCGGTACGCTACCCCGACCTCGGCTCGGGATGTCCGCTCAGGTAAGCCTTGTCTAGAACAAAACCCCAGGATATAAACCTAGTATAACATAGCTTCATGTCGGATTCCTAGTAGGAACGATTATTTGCATCACATACATTTGACTTAGGGGACTCAACACAGGGGTTGGGTCCGTCTTTGATAGGTGAACCTAAAATGACAGACCATCCTGATGCATCCTACTTGCTATGTGTTCAATATTTTGTTTTGGTTTGTTTGTTGACCGGATAAAAAGAGAATAACAGAAAAACCAAGAGAGAAATAGAATAGGAGATTTATCCGATTTGAAAAAATCCCGATATTCAAATCATCCCGAAACTCTGTCAAAATTTTCGAAAAATAGAAGAAAAGAAAGAAGGAAAATAGTATTTCAAAATGAAATGAGTCGGTGCATATTTTTCAAAATTGTATCGAGATTTCCCAAACTACGCATTGTTTGATTCTCACCGATGTGGGATACGTAGGCAACCCTCATCGGGTCCAACCTTATTTTTGTAAATCAAAATACAAAATACGGTCATAAATAAAGTTAGGCGACGCCGTTCTCGCATAAATAGCCAAATTGTCTCAACGGGGCGCCGCAAGGCTGTTTTACAAGAATAGCCGCCAGTGGTCTTTTCCAAAAAATTTGACCCAATTAGCAAGCACAACCCTAAATACTTCCTACCCGAAGTGTTGAAAGGCCGTATTCGCAAAGGTGGTCCATTTTCATTCGATTACGAAATTTTTGCAAAAATAGCACTTTGCTTTACCTTTGGTCAAAAAATAAATTATGGCTTTGCTTTTTCCTTAACCAAATCATTTAATAAATGTGTAGGATGAGCATTGTCGAAAATATTCCCTTTAGAGATGTCGAGGAAATTCCCGTGGGACTCCATATGTGGTGGAGGGACCTGGGGGAAGTAAGTAGAAAGTCCGCGGTAAAAGCTTTGGGCGGACTCACCGGCCTGTTAAAAATTAAGCCAAGATTGGACATCATCGAGGCTCTAGTATCATTTTGGGACCCCGCTCACAATGTGTTCCATTTTTCGGACTTTGAGTTGACACCCACGCTAGAGGAAATAGCGGGGTATGATGGCCTCAGTGAAAATCTCAGGAGTCGATATCCAGTAGCTCCCAGGGCTGTGACTCCCCACAAGTTCCTAGACCTCCTCAGCATTAGCCGTGAAATCCAAGATCCGCACCTATCTTAGGGGTTCTGCACTTTCTATTTCCTATACAGTCGCTACGGAGATCCTCGAGGTTATGAAGCTGATAACACTAGTTTGACTCACCACAAGAACCAAGCCAAATGGGAGGCCCGCCGGGGGTTGGCTTTCGTGGTAGCGTTCCTGGGTACCTTAATCTGCCCAAGGAGTGACGGACGCATAGATATTGGACTTGTGGGAATGGCAGATTTCATGATGAAAAAATCCAACGGCACTCTTATACCGATGGTCTTAGCAGAGATATACCGTGCTCTAACGGTTTGCCAGTTTGGGGGAAAATTCTTTGAGGGATGCAACCTGCTTCTACAAATCTGGATGATTGAGCACCTATGTCATCGCCCGGGCTACATGAACTACGGTTTGACTGGTTTGAATTGTATTGAAGAACACGACACTCGGGTAGAGGGCCACAAATTTCTGGAGGGCACAGAAGCTTGGTCTTACATTTGAGTTCATTGACTGCCGACCGAATTGAGTGGAATTTCGGTTGGCTCCATGTCGGCGAAGTCATCCACATGTCGGCCGATGTGTTACCTTTTGTTGATGGGCCTTCAAAGCATTCAGTCGTATGCCCCACATCGGGTCTTACAGCAGTTGGGAAGACAACAGGATGTTCCATATGATGAGGACCTGAGTCAGCAAGCCATTGGGTTATGTCCAAGGGCTACATTTCCAGAGGACAAGGTCCGCCAAATCTTGAATCAGTGCAGATTTTTAGAGCCTCAGACTCGGGTAAGGAATTTTTCCAGAGGGGAAGTAGAGTCAGCTTACACTTCTTGGTATGGTTAAAGGGGCAGAGAGCATCAGGAGCCAGAACGACCTGCAAAAAGACCCCACGTGCAGCAATTCACTGAGCAAACACAAGAGCACTGGGCTTGGTTAGAAAAAGAGAACAACTACCGAGCTACTATAAGCAAGTCGGAAGCCCAAATCAGGGAACTCAAGTTTGAAAACACTCTACAAGCCGCCGCAGTGGAAGGGGAAAGAAACAGGCTAAACAAAGAGAATGAAGCCCTCCGGGCTCAGATCCAGAAAATGAAAATGGCCATTTGTTGGCCCATGTCACTGAATGGGTTTTGAAGATTGACAAAAGGTGTCAAGTTGAACCAGGTCCATCATAGCATACACATCTGAATGAAGCAGTTGGAACACGAATCGTACAAGTCTAGGAGATATCAGTGATTGCTGAGTATCAAACAACAGAGAGTTGTCTCCTAATACGAAAAGGTTGCAAACTGATAGAGATGACAGAAGTTGATTTCAGCTAGGACAGAAATAGAGGAAGGAAGTTGAGTTACAATCAAACTCGTTCACCAAGGAAGAGTTGGATCAGAATTGAATCATGGACTCAACAAACGGACTCTATAAATAATCAATGTATTATTGCTGAAAGAGGTGACGCACAAGTACTAAAGTGAATTAAGATCTGAAGCAAAAGTTCCAGAGATATTTTGCAAGCACAATTGTTGTGCGATACAAAGGCTACAGTTCAACTAGAAGAAACAGTTCCATTGTTTGTGTATTGAGTCTAGTTGATTGTAGTGGGAGTTTTAACATTTTATCTTTTCAGCTTACTTAGAAGAAATTGTAATAGGTACAAATTGTTCAAGTTAGAGTTAGCTTGAAATCTGTAGAACTTAGCTAGAGGCTAGTTGATACAAAGAGGATTAGAGTTAGTCCTAAGATTACAAAAGAGTTAATTTTGTAATTCCGTTTTGGCTCAGAGTTTTAGTGAAGAGTTTGGGAAAATCCTACTGAGGAGTAGGTCGTGGTTTTTTCACCTTTTGAGCCAGGTGTTTTCCACGTAAAAATCTCTGTGTCTTTACTATTACTGCTTAATTATTCCGCAAACAGTAGTAAGTAGTATACTAAGAAGAATCAGGTTCTTCTTATTAGACAGCACTCGAAAATTGGGTACTGCACAATTAACTTGTAATATTGTGTAGTTTTGAAGTCTAAAACATCAATTGGTATCAGAGCGGGTTATCCTTGAAGAGGCTAACACCTAGGAAAAGATCAAGATGAGTGCACCACCTGGGAACTGGGAAGGTCAATCAACTGCAAGGCCACCACTCTTCAACGGCCAGTACTATTCTTGGTGGAAGAATAGAATGAAGGATCACCTTATTGGAGAGGACTATGAACTCTGGGACATAGTCACTCATGGACCACTTGCAAAAATGAAGAAAACTGCAGAAGGAGTAGATGTGCCTAAGACTAGGGCTGACTGCACAACTGAGGATCTGAAGAAATGGGAGAAGAATGCCAAGGCCAAGAAGTGGCTAGTGTGTGGACTAGGCCCAGATGAATACAGCAGAATCCAAAGTTGCACCACTGCCAAGGAAATATGGGATACTCTACAAGTGGCTCATGAAGGAACAACTCAAGTAAAGACATCTAGAGGTACATTGCTATACTCTTAGTATGAAAACTTCACTATGAAGGAAGGAGAAACAATTCAGGAGATGTACACGAGGTTCACAACCTTGACAATGAACTCAAGTCTCTTGAAGAGTCACCCTTGAAGAAGACAAGGTTGAGAAGATATTGACAAGGGTTCTGCCTATCTCCTGGGAAAGCAAGATAACTGCCATCCAGGAATCCAAAACTATGGCGACCCTTAGACTAGATGAGTTGATTGGCAACCTTACTGCTTATGAACTCAGAAGGCAGACCATGAAAATGGATGCCCCAAATAATGAAAGAGGTCTAGCACTAAGGATTACAGAGGGAGCAGATTTGGAGGATGATGAGATGGTCATGATCACCAAAGAATCAGAAACTTTCTCATGAGGAAGAAAGGCATCTCTAGAGGAGGAAACTTCAACAAGGCAAAGGCTCCTGAAAGGCCAGCTAATGAGGGATGCTACAAGTGTGGAAAAACTGATCATCTCATCAAGAACTGCCCCCAGTGGGAAGTAGAATGGAGGAAGGAGAGATATGAAAGAAAGAACAGGAAGAAGGAACTGGTCCAACCCAAGAAAACTACTACAAAGGCTATGGTTGCTGCTTGGGGGGAAAGTTCAGATGAAGAATCAGAAGATGGTGAGACAGAAGATCAAGCTCTCATGGCAATTGGAGAATCTGATGAGGAGACTTATGAAGAACCACAGGTAAGTATCTCACATCTTAAAACAAAAATAAAGTTTCTATCTAAGGAGAAACTCTCTGAGTTGCTACTTGACTTCATTGATGATTCTGAGGAGACAACTAAAGAGAAAGATCAACTATCTAAAGAGTGTGCAATGCTGAGAGCAAAATGCATGGACCTGGAAATAAGGGTCAGTGAATCTGAAAAGAAAAACACTGTCTTGATGAACCAGGTTCAACCACTCGAAACTGAGATTCTAGAACTAAAATCTGAAAATTTAAAGTTAAGACTAGGATCCAGTAAAAAGGTAGTTGATCACTCTCATGCGAAGTTAGAAGAAGACTTAGGTAAATTGAAAGATAAAATGTATGCCAAAGATGAGCAGATAAAGTCTCTTAAAGAAGAACTTGGCAAAGTCAAACATGAATTTGATAGAACACGTAAGTGGAATAAGTCTTATGATGCTTTAATATGGATCCAAGAGAATCATAGTAGCAACAGGAGAGGTCTTGGTTTTGGGAGTCAATTGCCTAAGTGGGATCCCAAAAGAAAGTATCTCACTCTCCCTGAAAATAAAATTTGCACCCATTGTGGGAAGACTGGCCACTCTAAATATGAGTGTTCTGCAAAAGAAAAGTCCAAATTCCTCTCCGCCCTCTGCTCGGCAACGCAATTCCCATGCTCACAGCCAGTTAGAGCAAAAAAATCCACCCCCGTCTTTCTCTTAAAACTCACCTCAGTCTCGTAAATGTCCTTCCCAAATCCTAGCGTAAGGTGTATGATCCGCCGAATCCATTGCTGACTTCACCACGATCGATTAGGTGACCCAAACTCCCTACCCTCATAAAAAAAAATTACCCCCTTTGTTTGATTAGTCAGTTTTCAAGACGGGGAAGTTCTTCTGGCAATCTCAGGCATACTACTAATCGATTATTTGGCCTGATCGAAACAACCTAGGAAAGGTTGTCAGCCTACATAACCAACTTCTCATACCAAGGGAAGAAGCTACCAGATCCCTGTAGTTCGAGCCCTCCATTAAAGAAAGCAGCCAATCGAGGGAATCGAGAAATGGAATGGTCCAAGTCAGAAAAATGAAAGATTCATTAAAAAGAAAAACTGGCTACCAAACTGGGCCAAAAAAAATCTGATTCATCCATTCTCTCATGGAAAAGGACCCAAACTAGTTTGGGTTCTTAAGACTAACCCCTAATTTTCTTTTGAAGGTACAAGTGAAGGGAAGCAACCAATTTTGGTTTTTGGATAGTGGCTGCTCTAAGCATATGACAGGGAACAAGGAACAATTCCTTTCACTTGAAAACCTCAAAGGAGGAAATGTCTTCTTTGGAAACGGAAACAAAGGTGAAATAATAGGGGTCGGCAAGGTAGGTAAAGATGACACACGTTCAATTGAACATGTGTATCTGATAAGTGGCTTGAAATATAGCCTAATCAGTGTGTCACAACTGTGTGACAGAGGTAAAGGGAGAGAAAACTCCCTATTAATTACTTAAAGGGAGAAAGCCCAACATATCCCATCTTAGGCTTTTGGATGCAAGTGTTATGTGCATAATAATGGCAAAGATTCTTTAGGAAAATTTGATCCCAGAAGTGATGAGGGAGTGTTCTTGGGATATTCTACACATAGCAAAGCTTATAAAATATACAATAAAAGAACTATGTGTGTAGAAGAAAGTGTACTATCACGACCCCAAATCCTAACAAGCCGTGATGGCGCCTATCGTGGAACTAGGCTAGCCAACCATCACTTTACTACACATTTGTTCAATTATAACACTTCACAATATAACAATAAGCATGCAACCATAGCACAAATAATATAATTATGTCATAGCGTCCCCATAATATTCTAAACAACATCCCAAGAACTGGAGTCAATAGTCATGAGCATCTAAGAATAAATAAATCTAACTCTTCTAAAACTATAATATATGTCTCTGAATCAAATACTAAATATAAATAGGGAAGGGAAATGGAGAAGTTGTGGACGCTGGACAGCTACCTCGAAATCCCGTGAAATGCTGCTATCGAACTTGCGTCAGCTACTAATGCGAACTAGCACATGGATCTGTGCACAGAGGCACATGGAGTCTTTATGAGTACGCCAACTTAGTAGTAATAAAAATAAATCATATTCTGAGTAATATAAACACACAGAACATGTACACAATTCCACAAACCAGTAAAACACCAAGTCACCATGTAGTATTCATCAAATAATAAGTTCAAAATCAGTTCTCAGAAATCCCTTGAAACAAGTGTAATGTCAGTATATCTCAATAAAATTCTCAGTAAAACCAGTGTGAAAACGAAGAAAATCCAGTTTGAAAACTTAGTAAAACCATCAGGCAACCTCACAATCACTCTTCCCATCAGGCAACCTCACAATCACTCTTCCCATCAGGCAACCTCACAATCACTCTGCCCATCAAGAAACCTCACAATCACTCTTCCCATCAGGCAGCCTCACAATCACTCTGCCCATCAGGCACCTCAAAATCACTCTGCCCATCAGGCATCCTCACAATCGCTCTGCCCATCAGGCATCCTCACAATCGCTCTGCCAATCAGGCATCCTCACAATCACTCATCATAAGCCCCGCGGGCATCACTCAATCGGTACCGACGCTCACTGGGGATGTGTTACAGACTCCGGAGGGGCTCCTACAGCCCAAGCGCAATAATAAGCCACAACATGGCATAAATCACACACAATATATGCCCACAGCCTCACTCATATCATATCATCCTCACAATATAGGCCAGCAGCCTCACTCAGTCAGACACTCTCAATTTGCCCTTCAGTCCATAATATACCGGGTTCTCGGCCCAAAACAGTGTTTCATTTGCAAGAAGTAGTATCAAAATGAGTGTCAAAACAATTTCACAGAAAAGACTGAGTGAAATAAGGTCTAGGTCGTAGAAGGGCTTTTAATTAATTGCCCAGGTATTTATCCTCTACAATCGCGGTCAAAGCCCCGCGATCGCGTTGACAAAAATTCTCAGCCCTCCAGGATCGCAGCCAAAGGCACACGATCACATTTTGCAAACTCCCAGCGACCCACACACCTATCTTCCTCTGTGCGATCGCAGCCTATTCCACGCGATCGCACTGACTTGTCCTCCTTCTACTCCGCGATCGCACCTCCCTTCTCGCGATCGCATAGAAAAATCTGAGCCTGCCCATAACTAACTCTCTGCGATCGCACTACTTCACCCTCGATCGCAGTGAACTAAATCACTGTGCACAAAAACCAGAAACCAACAGTATTTTTCATGCTAAACGAGTCCGCTAACCACCTAAAATCAATCCCGAGCCCCTCGGGACCCCAACCAAATAAACTAACACGTCAAATAACATCATTCAACCTTAGTTGCACTCTCAAAACACCAAAACTAGCATCAAAACACCAAATTTACATCGGATTCAAACCTAAGAACTTCGAAAATTCTAAAATTCACCAATGACGCCGAAACTATCCAAAACAACTCCAATTGACCTGAAATTTTGCGGACAAGTCCAAAATGATATTACGAACCTGTTCCAACTGTCGGAGTTCCATTCCGACTCCGATAGCCTATTTTCCACTGCCGTCCAGAAATCACCAAAAGCTAACTTTCGCCAATTCAAGCCTAATTCTACACTGGGCATCATAAAATTATTCTGAACACACTCCTAAGTCCCAAATCACCTAACGAAGCTATTCTAACCATGAAATTCGCATTCCGAGTTCGTTTACCAATAAGTCAACTCTCAGTTGACTTTTCCCCATTTTAAGGCTATTCTTAAGGACTAAGTGACTGAATTCTCTTTTAACCATTCCGATTTCAAGTCTATCAACTCTAACACATCAATAATAGAATAACCAGTCCATGACAAGTCAATAACAACAATTATAATGCAGGTTCTACGTAACGACAGATCGGGTCATTACATTCTCCCCCACTTAAACATACGTTCGTCCTCGAACGTTCCCAGAGTTGTTCCAAAGACCACCAAAATTGTCGTGTAACCTACCATGCATATATTCGGAGATTATTTCACGTCACCCTTACCCATATAGGTCTAATAGCACAACACAATTGAAATTTTGAAGTCCAATCTTGACCCCTAAACCTTAGAACTAAATTTCCACTTCTGAAATGATTTACAAGTTCTAATCCCACAATTATAAGCAGAAATAGTCTTAACACGTTGTATCAAGCCATATCCGCAATACAAGATGAAATCACTTAATATACCGCATGACTCAACACTCATAGCGATGACTCCTAGTCCTAATCGCTTCTCATAACAACCCAACACCGATAAATAACCACTTATCAAACAAAGCCTTGCTTTAACACCTTCATATGGTGCCGATGATGAAAGAAACACGTAGAAACCAGCAACCATTCGCCCGCTCAGCATCAATACCATCCAGAGCCAAAACTTGTGCAACTCGTGCACTCAATCACAACATCCTAAGAGCTCAATTCATAAAATAGAGAATACTCACACGAGAGGACTATCCTGTCATTACTCTTGCCATTACCACATCATGCTAAAAGCCTGATACACCTCGTGAAACCATATCACACAAATCCGACACCAAGGATCATACTTCTACCTAACTGAGCTGCAAAGTGTGATCCCATCCAAATGTTGGTTCACATGAAATACTTCAAGCCACCTTGCTCAGAATTAATAACCATGCAAAATTCAACATCAAGTACTCAAAGTGCATTGTCATAACCACGGGGAAATCGGACGATACCATGCGACCTGGACCAGAAAGAACATAACCTATACGTCTCGATCCTGCAACACCCAATTACTTACCTTACTCATATCACGCTATAAAGCCCAGATAGCACCACACCCTATGCACATACAACCGACGAGCACAACTCCTCGAAACACCTAAAGGTAACTCATAGACCACTCCGAAACACGAATAAGCTCAGTGACAATCAAATGGTACATCCCTCAACAATAGCAATTTGGGGTCAACAATCCCGACTCGGTGCAGAACACACACCCATACTGGCCTACCAATAACTCTAAGTACTATTTCTCTCTGAAAGTTCATAGTGGCCGAGTCATGGTATATACTAACACCTGACTAGCTTTGCTCGCATCCCCATAGCTTACAACCACAAAATAATCTGTTTATTAGAACTTTTAGTCTCAAAGTCCATGAAGCGCACAAAGTTACCATATCTGATCGCAACTGCACCACCCAAATATATAACATGTCTCCAATACTCAATCACTCCACGAGGGATACCCCTATTATTATTCTGTGCCCCCGATCAAACTCGAATATCAGCAGTCGATCCAACAAGAAAGCGTCGCAAACTAATGAAGCATCCTTATTCAAGCACATTGTTTTAAGAACCTTGTCCCTTATTATAGTATACCCTTATCCAGTCACACCAATTAGTGATATCATTTACCTAATCATCTGAACTGCCAGTTCTGACCTTCCTTCCAGAACTGAACTGTGACCTCACATAGGCCACTCTCCACTATACACAAAATACTACATACGCCATGCAATCCTATGATAAATATGAGAACTTCGTGCTCCCTTCCTAGCCACAAACAACTACGTACCCAACTAGCCAAGAACTTTCCATTGATCCCATTTAGAAGCAAAATCGCTATTCATCACATGGCCATCACGCCATTAGAAATATACATCTCCAACCGTGGTATAAATCATCGAGAACTCCCGAATCACATTTGTACAACACCAAACCGCCATGACTGAATCCTTCTAGCTCAACCAAGCTAAGCATGCCACAAAATTCTAAGAGAATTGCTAAGAGACACCTGTAACAACTCATTACCTTATAAACACCCAAATAACTAACCATATCCCTTATCATGCCGATCAAACCTACTACTAAGCTGTCCCATTTATCCAAGTTCCTTCTGACTTACCTTCGAATTGATACCTCTTCTTGCCATAATACCGCAATTCTCAATCCCGACTCACCGCACGAAACCCGAGCATAAAATATACAGTCTAAGGCTCATAAGCCGCTGAGTACTCCCTCCAATATCCCCCCAAAAGCACCCTATTAGAAATACTTACCCTGAAGAGACTTCCTGCGAATTTAAACTCATTACCTTCACTTTCCAAACACTGATGGATAGAATCCATGATGATGTAAATACACCACAAACCTTGACACCTTCCCCGTAAATCTCAGTTTTAGCTCCTTTCACACCTCGAAGATTCTCGATCGCTACATATAACCTTGAATTCGGATGAACCATTCTCGAATGTCATTCACTCTACGCAATTTCAATTACACTAACCAAGTAAAGAGAACGACCTGACCCCGCTTGCAATCCATATACTAGGAAAGTAGTCCACACCTTTGAATTAACAAGCAAACTCATACACTACACCCACTACCCTTTCAAGTACAACCCAATCATTCAATAAATTTTACCTATGCAAGACATAACTGATTCACCAACATACTTCGAACAGAAACCAATACGACACCTAATCATGTAATCAACTTATCAGTAGTGGACTCCCCCACTTGGCTCAAAGCCAAAGATCAAGACAAACAATAACTCACGACACCCACACATTATCACTGCCACCATACTGTGGTAGGATTTAACTAAATCCTTCATACGCTCATATGACCCAGACCATCTAACCCTCAACTCGTATGAAATTCTCGCATTCACCATTGTAATGATCATGACAAATCCCACAAGCGAGCTAAACTCAAATTACAACATACATCATCTACTAGTAGAAAAGAACTTGCTACAGATAAACATAAGGGTCACACACCTCAAGACAACCCGCAGGAGATACCCCTACCTGTTTAATCTCAAAATGTTATCTCCCTATACACTTCCGAAAATCATAGCCATCACGCAATTACTATACCTTCCTACATTAGAACACGACCACTCCCTGCCCCCAAGACATCCCATTTAGCGGTATAAGAACCTGAAGCTGATGGCAATACTAACACTGGGGCTGTGGTCAAGGAATTCTTTGAGCTTCTGGAAGCTCTACTCACACTCGTCTGACCACATAGATACCTTCACTGGACACCACGTGTCCCAAGAATGCTACTGAACTGAGCCAACAATTCACACTTGGAGAACTTCGCACAAAGCTTCTCCTCCCTATATCCTAGTGATACCATCATCAAATGCCAAGTATGCTATCCCTGGCTATGAGAGTACGACAGGATGCCATCAATGAATACAATAACAAAGGAGTTATAATACGGCTGAATACACTTGCAATCAAATACATAAACGTTATTGGGTCATTGGTCAGCTCAAAAGACATCACAGGAACTCAGAACATAACAGGAAAACCCACTTCACTCCACAACTAAACTACACGAGAGGTCCTTCAATACTCATAACTCGAAGCCATATTCTAACTCAATACATAAGTCAAATAATCAATGGTTCTTTCCACATCTCCCGCTAATTCATTTTGGTCAGCATCAAACAACCTGAATACATCTAACTGTCCGATCATACTCACTAGTCATCTAGTCACAAAGTTCCACAATAAAGACACAAACGGACATATAAGTCCCCCAACACATGTGCTCACCCAAATGAAATCTCAACACTCAAGCCACA
>ML292556.1:6121-19975 GCA_005239495.1 Nicotiana undulata | reverse complement strand
TCCCACCTGTCCACCCTCACTGACCCCACCCCACCTACCCACCCTGCACAAAAAGAAGTTTTTTTTTGTAATTTCAAATTTCTATTTTTTTGTTTTTCTGCACACCCGCCCCTGCCCTCCCCCCGGGGGAAAAAATATTTATTTATATATATTTTCAGTTTTAGTTTTTTCATCTTTTGGTTTAAAGGTTCAGAATTTTACAAGTTCCAAAGTTATGAGTTCAGAGGTTTATGTGTTTGGAAGTTTACGGGTTTAGAAATTATAAAGTTTACGAGTTCGAAATTTTGCGGTTTCGAAAGTTCAGCAGTTCGTAAGTTTATGAAATTTGTGGGTTCGATAGGTTATTGGTTCGAAAGTTTATGGCTTCATGTTTATTGTATCTAAATTATTTATGAATACTCTTGAGAAGTTATTTTTCTTAATTCGCGTACCAAACACGGAAAAATGAATAAGATTACCAGTTGTTTTCAAGAAAATATTTTCTTGAAAGATATTTTCCACGGAAAATATTTTCCGTTATACCAAACACACCCTAAGTCTCCTGAATAGTTGTCACGACCCCAAATCCTAACTGGTCGTGATGGCGCCTATCGTGGAACTAGGCTAGCCACTATCACATAACTTCACATTTCTTTTAAGAAAAAATATCTCAAATACCAATAATACTCTTGAGAAATTATTTTTCTTAATTCGCGTAGCAAACACCGAAAAATGAATAAGATTACCAGTTGTTTTCAAGAAAATATTTTCTTGAAAGATATTTTCCACGAAAAATATTTTCCGTTATACCAAACACACCTTAAGTCTCCCGAATAGTTGTCACGACCCCAAATCCTAACTGGTCGTGATGGCGCATATCGTGGAACTAGGCTAGCCACTATCACATAACTTCACATTTCTTTTAAGAAAAAATATCTCAAATACCAATAATAATGAACATAAATCTTCTAAGTCTTTAACAACCAAAATAAAATCTAACGGTCTAAACTATTCCCCAGAACTGGAGTCAACTGATCACGAGCATCTAAGAATAAACTAACACTGCTAATGTCATAAAAATAATATCTCAGAACAAAATGCTAAATACTACATAAAGGAAGGAAAATGGAGAAGATGCGGACGCTGGACAGCTACCTCGAAATCCCGAAAGCTGACGATAACGAACTCGGATGGCTACTGCTCTGAACCAGTACCTGGATCTTCACACAGAGGTGTAGATGATGAGTACGCCAACTCAGTAGTAATGAAAATAAATAAAGTCTGAAGATAAGAAACACACAGTACAAAACACCAATTCACAAATAGTAAAACACTGAGTCCGGATAGAATACACATTTAATACATAAGTGTGAAAACCATTTCTACAAAAATCCTTTGAACCAATATAATTTCAAATGTTTCATAGTAAAACTCCCAAATTATCAGTATAAGAAGATAACAATGAGTCATGATCAACTCAGCAAAATATTACTTCAAAACTTGCCCCTCGGGCCAATCATCTCTCGTAATCAACCCCTCAGCACCTCACCATCACTCAGTAACAGTCACTCAGCACCTCACATTCACTCATTCCTCCCAATCACTCGGCACTCACACTCAGTAGGTACCTGCGCTCACTTGGGGGTGTACAGACTCCGCAGGGGCTCCAAAAGCACCACATTAGAACTACTTACCTAGAAGAGACTTCCTGCGAATTTAAAGTCATTACCTTCTCCTTCCTGATACTGATGTGTAAAATCCATGATAAGGTAGAAATGCCACAAGTCTTGATACACTACACTTTCAAGTACAACTCAATCATTCAATAAATTCCATTATCCATAAAGTACATTACAACCTGTATCGAAGAATTTCCTATTACTCGAGCCATTCCCAGACTCCACCTCTGCAGATCATATTCGGTGCACCAATATACCTCGATCCTACCACTACAACACATAATCGTGCAATCAACTTATCATTAACAAACTCCCCCACTTGGCTTAAAGCCAAAGATCAAGACAAACACTAACTCACGGTGCCCAAACGCTATCACTGCCACCATACTGTGGTGAGATTCAACTAAATCCTTCATACGCTCATATGACCCAAACCATCTAACCCTCAAATCGTATGCAAATATCATATTCACCAATTAAATGGCCATGCCAACTTCCACAAGCGAACTAAACGCAAATTACAACATACATCATTTACTAGTAGAAGAGAACTTACTACATATCAACATAAGGACCACACACCTCAGGCCAACCCGCAGGAGATACCCCTGCATGCTTAGCCTCAAACTGATATCTCTCTATAAACTTCCAAAAATCATAACTATTACTCAATCGCTTTACCCTCCTACATTATAACACAACTAATGCCTGCCCTCGAGACATCACAATAAGCGGTATAAGAACCTGAAGCTGATGGAAATACTAACACTGGAGTTGTGGTCAAGGAAATCTTGAGCTTCTGAAAGCTCTACTCACACTTGTCTGACCACATGGATACCTTCACTGGACACCACGTCTCCCAAGAATGCTACTGAAGTGAGCCAAAAATTCACACTTGGAGAACTTCGCACAAAGCTTCTCCTCCCTATATCCTTGTAATACCATCATCAAATGTTGATTATGCTACCCCTGGCTACGTGAGTACGAAAAGATGCCATCAATAAATACAATAACAATAGAGTGTTAATACGGCTGGAATATACCATTAATCAAATACATGAACCCTACTGGGGCATTGGTCGGCCCAAACGACATCACCAGGAGCTCATAACACAATAGAAGGATCC
The DNA here is from genome assembly GCA_005239495.1 of Nicotiana undulata. NCBI lineage: Eukaryota > Viridiplantae > Streptophyta > Magnoliopsida > Solanales > Solanaceae > Nicotiana > Nicotiana undulata. Next base: position 17,190 of record ML292556.1, on the reverse strand, counting down.
GTTTCACTCCATATCTAAACAACATAAGAGGTCCTCCAATACTCTCACAACTTGAGGAAATATGCCAGCTCCAGACAGAAGTCAAATACTCAAGGATTCTTGCTACATCTCTCGCTAGTTCATTCTTTTCACAATCAAACAGCCTTAACACATCTAACCATCAATCACACTCACCACGTAGTCATCTAGTCACCAAATCCCAGCAATAAGAACACAAACGGGCATATAAGTCCCAAAATGCACGTGTAGGCACAAATAGAATCTCAGCACTCAAGCCACAGATAACAATCCGGCCTCAAGTCCTCCAAATTGGCCCAGAATCAATATGGTAAAATCACATCTCACCCATGGGAAACAAATCTGTCGATGCACAGCTGATACCAAGCGCTCACGTGCGCATTTGAATACAAGAAAGGAATGCAAGGAGTTACGTTTGTGGCTGAATAAATGGATTCACACGACAAGAATTCAAGAGTGTGAGATGTTTCCTAAGGGTTCTGCAGCCTCTCGAAGATACGTACAGACGTCTCCGTACCGATCCGCAAGAATCTATTAAACCTGCTTATGACCGTTGAGTCCTATGTAACCTAGAGCTCTGATACCAACTTGTCACGACCCCAAATCCTAACTGGTCGTGATGGCGCCTATCGTGGAACTAGGCTAGCCACTATCACATAACTTCACATTTATTTTAACAAAATATCTCAAATACCAATAATAATGAACATAAATCTTTTAAGTCTTTGACAACCAAAATAAAATCTAACGGTCTAAACTATTCCCCATAACTGGAGTCAACTGATCATGAGCATCTAAGAATAAACTAACACTGCTAAGGTCATAAAAATAATATCTCGGAACAAAATGCTAAATATTACATGAAGGAAGGGAAATGGAGAAGATGCGGACGCTGGACAACTACCTCAAAATCCCGAAAGCTGACGATAACGAACTCGGATGGCTACTGCTCCGAACCAGTACCTGGATCTGCACACAGAGGTGCAGGGAGTAATGATGAGTACGTCAACTCAGTAATAATGAAAATAAATCAAGTCTGAAGATAAGAAACACACAGTACAAAACACCAATTCACAAATAGTAAAACACTGAGTCTGGATAGAATACACATTTAATACATAAGTGTGAAAACCATTTCTATAAAAATCCTTTGAACCAATATAATTCCAAATGTTTCACAGTAAAACTCCCAAATTATCAGTATAAGAGGATAACAATGAGTCATGATCAACTCAACAAAATATTACTTTAAAACTTTCCCCTTGGGTCAATCAACTCTCGTAATCAATCACTCGCACCTCACCATCACTCAGTAACAATCACTCAGAACCTCACAGTCACTCATGCCTCCCAATCACTCGGCACTCAGCACTCACACTCAGTAGGTACCTGCGCTCATTGGGGGTGTACAAACTCCGGAGGGGCTCCTACAGCCCAAGCGCTATAAACAAGACAAATCATGGCATCAATCATCTCTCAGGCACTCGGCCGCTCTCATATCATCAATATTGGCCCTCGGCCTCACTCAGTCAGACACTCTCAACATGCCACTCGGGCCATAAATAAACGGGGTTCTCGACCCAAAATAGCATTTCATTTCAAGAAATAATATCAATGACTCAGATTGTCAAAATAATTTATCAAGAAAGACAGAGTGACAAATCATAATATAATAAGTGAGGAATATCAGGAAAATAGCCCCCAAGGGGTTAAGACAGATCGGCACTAGGCCCCTAATATGGCTTACAACCCAATTATATCAAATCATAGTAATACTATAGAACACATGCTTTAAAAGCGGTTTCGGAACTCACTAGTTGCCTAAAAAGGAATATATTTCCAAATTTCCAATTCGTGAACGCCCCACACTCATCATCCAGTGTGTGCGTCGCTCCAAAACCGTGAAAGGGTGTAAAGTCCGGGGTTTCATACCCTCAGGACAGGATTTAAAGAAATTACTTACCTCAAACTAGCCCGAAAAGCTACTCCGCAACACGTTTGCCCCTCGAATCAAACTTCTGAATGCTCCAAATCTATCAAGTTCAGATTTTTCACATCAAAATATGCTAGGGGAATGAAACCCAATCAAAAAATATCAACTTTATGCACAAAACCCGAAATTAGCCAAAACCCGACCCCCGGGCCCATGCCTCAGAACTCGACAAACTTTATACCAAACTGATCATCATCATCTCACGAGTACGTACATATAAAGAACGCTGAAATCGGAGTCCAAATGACCCCTCAAATGACCCCTAAAAGGTCTCTTAAACTCAAGCCCTAATTTCACATTTTCCCACTGATTTTCCCTAATTAAACGTTGTTAATTTGGTCCTTAATCACACACAATCGAGTTAATAAGTCCAAAATCTTACCTCAATGAAGCACAATTGCTTCCCTCTCCAAAAGCTCTATTCCCGTTCAAAAATGGTGGAAAAGTGGGCAAGGTTCGTAGATGGGTTGAATTTATACTGCCTAGATATTTCTTCACTACGATCGCGGGACCTCCTTCGCGATCACGAAGAACAAAATATCAGCCTTCCAAATTTACTCATCGTGATCGCGACTAAGACCTATGCGATCGCGAAGCTCTGCCCCTCACTCATAAGTGATCACGGACCCCTGACCGCGTTCGCGATGAACAAACGCGTGGCCCCCAGCTTGGCCTGTTAACCTTACGCGAACGCGACCTAACCCCACGTGTTCGCGATGCTTCACCAACTCCACCATTGCGATCGCAGCCCCCAATGCGCGAACGCGAAGAACAAACTGGGCTCCCTCATCAAATTCTCTACGCGATCGCGAGCCTTCTCACGCGGTCGCGAAGAAGAAACCTCTACAACTAGACACCAGAAAAACCAGCAACTATTCAAAGACCATAAGTGCTCGTTTGAGCATCCGAAATACACCCGAGGCCCGCGGGACCTCAACCAAACCTACCAACATATCCCATAACATCATTCAAACTTAGTCGAGCCCTCGAAACACTAAAAACATCACAAAAACACCAAAATCACATCAAATCCAAGCCTATGAACTTTGAAATTTGGAGAATTCACCAAAGATGTCGAAACTATCCAAAACACATCCGATTGACCTGAAATTTTGCACACATATCCAAAATGACATTATGAACCTGTTCCAACTTCCGGAATTCCATTCCGACCCCAATAGCCTATTTTCCACTACCGATCGGAAATCGCCAAAAACTAACTTTCGCCAATTCAAGCCTAATTTTACACCGGACATCACAAAAATATTCTGAACACACTCCTAGGTCCCAAATCACCTAACGAAGCTATCTGAGCCATAAAATACGCATTCCGAGGTCGTTTACCAAGAATTCAACTCCCAGTCGACTTTTCCAACCATAAGACTACTTTAAGAGATTAAGCTAGCGTTTGGCCATAGATTCCCAAATTTGTTTTGAAAAATCTGATTTGGGTGAATTTTGGTTTGAAGATGAAAATGTGTTTGGACATACGTTTTCAAAACATACTTCCCAACTTTATTTTTGAAAACATGTATAAAATTCCCAAGTTTTGGGATTTTGGTCCAAAATCAACAATTGGGGTGATTTTGGGATTTGAAGTTTGGAATTTAGAATTTTACCAAAATGTGGGCAAAATTTATGGCAAAACTCATGGCCAAACGGGCCCTAAGTGTCTAAATTCTCATTACAACCACTCTGAACCTGAACCACCCGACTCCAACACATCATAAACAGCTAAATAATGCATAACAAGGCAGAAACAGGAATAACGGTGCAACTTCTACGGAACGACCGACCGGGTCGTTACAGTAGTCTAAGCTAATCACTTATGAGAGCCATTGGGACTAACACTGGGGTTTGCACAAGAAGTGCAGCATTGTAGTATGAGTATTACCGACCTCATGTACTCAGTAAGTATGGAGTATAACATCGATGAGGTAGTGATGAGGATATGACAACACACTTACTATAACATGTACGAGTAATAAGCAGAAAACAATGGCGACATAGATAAACGAGTAAAATCATAAGAGACGGAATAAAATAACAAATAACAGAGTTCCCAGAATATTATCACGGCAAAACCTAATAAAACAACGTTGTAACAACTTATCAATACCAATAATAATCACGTTGCTGCGTGCAACCCGATCCCAATATCAACAACCAATACTGTTGCAACACCCTATCCCAACATCAATACCAACAATAATCACTACCGTTGCGGCATGTAACCCGATCCCAATATCAATAACTAACATCGTTGCGGCATGCAACCCAACCCCAAATATCAATAACAAATACTATTGCAACGTGAAAATCGATCCTAATATCATTTTATTTGAAATTACCTAATAATAACCAAATATGGCTAAACGCACAACATAACATAAAATAGAAATAAAATACATAATTCACCATGGACATACGAGCACGAACGAAGACCGTCACACCATTCAATGTTCAAGGACTATCCTCACAATATATACATGTCAATAAAGACCTCAACAAGTCGTAAACACGAGAACAAACTAACAGTCATTCAATTCGATATAACATAACAAAGTAAGATAAGAAAACAAGTAAATGCAAGAAGGCAAGTAAAGACATCTAGCTATTAGATTTATATATATATTTTCTATATCTATATTTTATATTAAAAGCATGAACGCTTTTTGGAAAAATATTGCTTGTCTTTTTTACCCTCTTTATATATATTAATATAGGGTAACACGCGCATCACGCGTATCTTAAGGGCCTTCATTTGAAAAGGGTAAAAAAGACGAATGATATTTCGCTACGGGTTTTCATGCTTTTAATAATCTAAGAATTAACATTCTAGTATTAATCTAAGAAAATAGAAAAGATATTTGGAGGTAATGTTCCAAATTTGAGCTCATTTGGAGTAGATTTAGGTGTTAAATCGTGTATTAGATTGTTAAAATTCGAAAAACACGTTTTTATTTATAAACGATTTATATTTCAGACCTATTTGACCTAAAAGCATGAAAGTATTGGTTGCACATCAGTCGTATTTGACCTTAAGTGCATAAAAATATTTATTGCACTTCAGATAAGTGCAAATTTTACACTAGAGACTTACGTTAAGTGCATTGCACTTTAGATTAATTATTTTTTAACTTCAGACCCAATAAGTATGAAGTCTATCCTAAAATGGGTTTACATACAAGTTTTTATACAAAGTGAGTATAAGTTCAATTGTGAGCCCAAAATATAGATGCAAATACCCAAGCTAACAAATGGACTAACAGACGTGGGCTTCAGAAAGGTCATATAATATTGTAAAAATTGCACAGGGCCCCCCTATTTGGTCGCCCCCATTTAACCTATACCTATTTTTTTAAAAACTTTTAACTTGTACCCACTTTTTAAATAACTTCAGCACCCTTTCTCCTCCTCCTCCTTCTTCTTCTTCTTCTTCTTTCTTCTGTTGTTGTTGGTGCTGCTATGGAACTTTAGTTCATGGGATGATTGCCATAAATATGTTTATCAGATTATTTAAAAACAAATTATAAATAATGCGTTTTCCAAATTGTACATAAATAAAAGAGAAACTACAGAAATTAACCAATGCCAAATTGAGAAAGAAGTGATATATTTTTCAAACCTGAAGGGTGGCAGTTGAGTTGCAATTCGGGGAAGAAGCGGTAGGACCAGTAGAAGTAGAAGAAGAAGAAGAAGCACCAGAATTGAGTTGTTAGAAAGCTCTAGAACTGAAGTTCGATAGTTACAAAACAAAAATTTCAGCTCTAGAGCTGAAGTTCGCTAGTTACAAAACAAAAACTTCAGCTCTAGAGCTGAAGTTCGCCAGTTACAAAAACAAAAACTTTAGTTGTATAGCTGAAGTTCGCCAGTTACAAAACAAAAACTTAAGCTCTAGAGCTGAAGTTCGCCAGTTACAAAAACAAAAACTTCAGCTCTAGAGCTGAAGTTCGCCAGTTACAAAAACAAAAACTTCAACTCTAGAGCTGAAGTTCGCCAGTTACAAAAAAAAAAAAAAGCCAGTTACAAAAACAAAAACTTCAGCTGAAGTTCGCTTTACAAAACAAAACTTCAGCACACTTGGTTCAACACACTTGCTACTTCATGCCCGTCTACTAGAATGCTGAAGTTTTGCGTGATTGCCTTTGCTACTTCAGCCCCGTATGCTGAAGTTATGCGAAAAAGCGGGTACACTTGTAGTTTTTTTTTGCAAAGCGAGCACAAATTAAAACGTTAAATAAAAAACGGGTATAGATGCAAATGCCCCTATAATATTCCCGGCCTAACTGCTAATTAAGAGCCCAATGTTCTGAATCATTCAATCTTCAATGATCCCAAAACCTAACTTCTAGAAACATTTTTATCTTGCTCCACTACAAAATCGCCAGCCAACCGCCAGTTTTAGAGGGTGTTTGGATTGGTTTTTAAGCTGGTCAAATAAGCTTTTAAGTTCTTTTTAACTTTTTTCAATGTTTGGCAAAATCAGAAAGTGCTTAAAATAAGTTAAAAATAGCTTAAAACAAGCCATAAACAAAAAAGCTGGGAAATTCCAACTTATTATTTTTTGGCTTAAAAGCTATTTCTGCTGAAAAATAACTTTTTTAAGCCAATCCAAACGGGCTCTTATTCAAATTCAAGTTGCTACTTTTTAGCTTTTAGGTCCACAAAATTTCCTCTGCTATGAGAGTTGAGAGGCAAAGAAGTTGAGAAAATTCTCGTTATATTTATTAAAAAAGAGCTCAATTTCTAGTTTTGAGTCCAGACAAGTATTTCTTCGTAGCTAAAACGTCAAAGTTCGTTTGCCTCACTATTTTTCTTTTTTCTAATTTCCGGTTTTGTACATGTATAATAGTTTAGGTTTTTCACTATAATTCCCAAATGGTTAATTTCAGGTGGCACGTGTTATATCGCATGTTAGCTAAGTAACAGCTTGACTGAATATAGTTTATTATTATTGTTTGATTGCTTTGTTTTAGGTTTGTGGAGTATTGGTGAAAGGTGTTCTTTTAAGAGGAAGTCGCAAGAATTCTGCAATAAGGGTAACATTATATCACCTCCAAGTAAACAGCTGAAACAAAATGGTTCAGTGGGTGTGGGTGAGGCAGTGGTATGTGTTCATGATGTATCATACCCGGAAGGCTATGTCCCCTCTGCTTCTACAACTTTGCCTCAACTAGACTCAACACCTGCTAAGGAGTTCCCTTTTACTCTCGACCCTTTTCAATCTGAAGCTATCCATTGCCTTAATAATGGTGAATCCGTCATGGTAAGTTTTCATTTTTCCCCATAGTTAGATTTTATCAATCAATAGTAATACATTATTTATTTTTTTTGGTCAAAAGTAATACATTGTTCATATAGCCACACCAGCTTGTTTGACATTGAGGCGTAGTTATTGTCTACATAAATCAATCAAATAGGTCTCCATCCTGAAATAGTTGTGTTCTCTATTCGGTCGGGGATCATTCCACTAAGAAATAATTTGTCATTTAAGGCAAATTATGCTTTCTATATTCTCTAAACTTTCACACTTATCTCACATAACCTTAATTAGATATATTGTATATTTAATGGTGGTGGGACTGAATTTGAAGTTGTGGCTGTAGGTATCAGCACATACTTCAGCGGGAAAGACAATTGTTGCGTTGTATGCCATTGCCATGTCGCCGAAGAATAACCAGCGAGTAGTATATACTTCACCAATTAAGGCTCTCAGTAATCAGAAGTATAGAGAATTCAAAGAGGAGTTTTCAGATGTGGGTTTGATGACAGGAGATGTCACCATTGATCCAAATGCTTCTTGCTTGGTATGCCCAGTTTCTTTTTCGATTCTTGTGCTCATAATTTTTATTATTCATGCTGCCTTTCGGGTGTTATTTGGTTTCAGGTAATGACTACAGAAATCTGGCGTAGTATGCAGTATAAAAGATCAGATGTTATAGGGGAGGTGGCTTGGGTTATTTTTGATGAGGTACACTACATGCGTGATCGAGAAAGAGGTGTGGTTTGGGAGGAAAGCATTGTTATTGTTAGTTTAGTAGTCAAATAGGAGTAAATAACCTTAACCTTAATCCTACATGTATTAGGAGTAGGACATGTATTATCTATATATAGGGGTCACTGTATCATTGTATTATGTGAATAATATATTATTTTCTCTCGTGCTTTCTCACATGGTATCAGATCCACTAGTGAGAAATCCCCGTTGTGCAGTTACTAGCGAGTCCGGGCAGTCACCGTGCCTTTTTCCGGTGACTTTCAGGCTATTCTTTTACTAAATCCCTTCTCCGGTGGTTTTTTTACGAAAAATAACACCACAGGAAGGTGCGGATTTCTCAGGCGACCAAACCCCATAAAACCACCCCGGCAGAACCCTAGCCACGCGCCTCCACACCCTCTGACGCCGGCGGCGCGTCACTTACACGCGCCGGCGCGTGAACATCTTTCCGGCCATTTTTTGGCCAAGATCCTTGAGGACAGCCTACTCGCACCTGAATTCCGAGTCTATTGGCACGATTTCCGACAGATTCCTACGACTTTGAAACTTTCCGGCAGCTACAGTACTTTTCCGGCAACTACAGTGTTTCCTTCGTCTGTTTCAGGGAATTTTCAATTGGTTCTTTCTATTATTTGGGTGTAATTTTATAAACCTCTCTTCACTCCAATAATGTCTTTTGGAGTTGATGTTTTCGGGTCTAAAAACCCGGGCTCAGGCAGTTCCAGTATTATGATTATCTCAGAACCTTTAATGGGAGGTTCAAACTACTTAGCTTGGGCTTCATCTGTCGAACTGTGGTGTAAAGGTCAAGGTGTTCAAGATCATCTAATCAAGAAGTCTAGCGAAGGAGATGAAAAGGCCAAAGCACATTGGGAGAAGATCGATGCTTAATTATGCAGTATTTTGTGGAGATCTATTGATTCCAAGTTGATGCCTTTGTTTCGTCCATTCCAGACATGTAATTTGGTTTGGGAAAAGGCTTGTAATTTATACACTAATGACATATCTCGTTTCTATGATGTGATATCGCGGATGACAAATTTAAAGAAACATGAATTAGATATGTCTACTTAGTTGGGACAAGTACAACTAGTCATGGAGGAGTTTGAGAAGTTGATGCCAGTTTCTGCTAGTGTCGAAAAGCAACAAAAGCAGCGACAAAAGATGTTTCTAGTTCTTACTCTTGCTGGACTTCCTAATGATCTTGACTCAGTACGCGATCAGATTTTGGCTAGTCCGACTGTCCCCACAGTTGATGAATTATTCTCTCGATTACTTCGCCTTGCTGCAACACCAAGTCACCCAGTAAGCTCATCACAGACACTTGACTCATCTGTTCTCGTATCCCAGTCAGTGGACAATCGGGCATCTCAACCTATGGAGAATAGACGAGGAGGAGGTCGTTTTGTAAGGTCTCGACCCAAGTGCTCTTATTGTCATAAACTTGGACACACTCGTGACGTGTGCTATTCTTTACATGGTCGTTCACCCAAAAATGCTTATGTTGCTCAAACGGAGACTACAGGTAACTTGAGACTTTCTTTATCTGAAGGGGAGTATAATGAGTTCCTTCAGTACCGAGCAAGTAAGCAGACATCTCCACAAGTAGCCTCTGTTGCTCAGACTGATACTTCTGTTGCTGGTAATTCTTTTGCTTGTGTTTCCCAGTCTAGTACTCTTGGACAATGGGTTGTGGACTCAGCCGCTTCTGATCATATCTTTGGTAATAAATCACTTTTGTCAAATATTGCGTATTCACAGTCTCTTCCCACTGTTACTTTAGCCAATGGGTCTCAAACTAAAGCAAAAGGAGTTGGACAAGCGAATCCTCTACCCTCTGTCACTCTAGATTCCGTTCTTTATGTCCCTGGCTGTCCTTTTAATCTTGCATCTGTTAGTCGTTTGACTCGTGCCCTCCATTGTGGTATATATTTTATTGATGATTCTTTTATTATGCAGGACCGCAGTACGGGACAGACGATTGGAACAGGACTTGAATCAGAAGGCCTTTACTACCTTAACTCACTCAATTCCTCCAAGGCATGTCTAGTTACAGATCCTCCAGACCTAATTCACAGACGTTTAGGACATCCAAACTTATCCAAGCTTCAGAAGATGGTGCCTAGTTTGTCTAGTTTATCTACATTAGAGTGTGAGTCATGTCAGCTCGGGAAACATACCCGAGCCTCCTTTCCTCGTAGTATTGAGAGTCATGCAGAGTCTGTTTTTTCTTTAGTTCATTCTGATATATGGGGTCCGAGTAGAGTCAGTTCAACCTTGGGATTTCGTTATTTTGTTAGTTTCATTGATGATCATTCAAGATGTACTTGGATTTTCTTAATGAAAGATCGTTCTGAGTTGTTTTTTATATTTCAGAATTTTTGTGCTGAAATTAAAAATCAATTTGGTGTTTCTATTCACACTTTTCGCAATGATAATGCCTTAGAATATTTATCCTCTCAATTTCAGCAGTTTATGACTTCTCAAGGAATTATTCATCAGACCTCTTGCCCTTATACCCCTCAGCAAAATAGGGTTGCAGAGAAAAAGAATAGGCACATCATTGAGACTGCTCGCACACTTCTCATTGAATCTCATGTTCCGCTGCGTTTTTGGGGCGATGCAGTTCTCACAGCTTGTTATTTGGTTAATCGGATGCCTTCATCTCCCATCCAGAATCAGATCCCGCATTCGGTGTTGTTTCCTGAGTCACCCTTATACTCTCTTCCCCCTCGTGTTTTTGGGAGCACTTGTTTCGTACATAACTTAGCCCCTGGGAAAGATAAATTAGCTCACTGCGAACCTGTCTCTTCCTAGTACACCGATTGCACTTCGAAAAGGTATACGGGCCACACTTAATCCTAATCCCCATTATGTCGGTTTAAGTTATCATCGTCTGTCATCACCCTATTATGCTTTTATCTCTTCTTTGTCCTCTGTTTCTATCCCTAAGTCTACAGGTGAAGCATTGTCTCATCCAGGATTGAGACAGGCTATGACTGACGAGATGTCTGTTTTACATACGAGTGGTACTAGGGAGCTCGTTCCTCTTCCTTC
>MDKH01014069.1:0-29295 GCA_005239495.1 Nicotiana undulata | reverse complement strand
TTCATTTTCAGACAGTGTGGACAAGTCTATGACATAGATGTTATTCATTCTTTTTTCCTGCAACACAATCTTGTCAGTAAATAGGTTAATCACAAAACATTTTGTGGAAGTAAAGGCAACCAGGTTACCTCTGTCACACAGTTGTGACACACTGATCAGGCTATGTTTCAAGCCATCTATCAGGTACACATGTTCAATGGAACGTGTGTCATCCTTACCTACCTTACCAACCCCAATAATTTCACCTGTCTTTCCATTTCCAAAGGAGACATTTCCTCCTTTGAGGCTTTCAAGTGAAAGGAACTGTTCCTTGTTCCCTCTCATATGCTTTGAGCAGCCACTATCCAAATACCAAATTTGGTTGCTTCCTCTCACTTGAACCTCTAGTTCTTCATGTGATTCCTCATCAGATTCTCCAATTGCCATGAGCACCTGATCTTCATTCTCGCCATCTTCTGATTTTTCATCTGAACTTTCCCCCCAAGCAGCAAACATAGCTTTTGTTGTGGTTTTCTTGGGTTGGACCAGTTCCTTCTTCCCGTCCCTTCTTTCGTATATATCCTTTTTTCCATTCTACTTCCCACCGAGGACAGTTCTTGATAAGGTGGTCAGTCTTTCCACACTTGTAGCATCCCTCGTTGGTTGGCCTTTCTGGAGCTTTTGCTTTGTTGTAGTTTCCTCCTCTAGAAATGCCCTTCTTCCTTATGAGAAAGTTTCTGAATTCTTTGGTAATAATGGCCATCTCATCTTCCTCCAGATCTGCTCCCTCAGTGATTCTCAGTGCTAGAATCCTCTCCTTCTTTGGACCAACCATTTTAATTGTATGCCTTCTGAGTTCATAGGAAGTAAGGTTTCCAATTAGCTCGTCCAATCTGAGGGTTGCCATATTTTTGGATTCCTGGATAGCAGTGATTTTACTTTCCCAAGAAATTGGTAAGACCCTTTGTCAGGATCTTCTCTACCCTGCCATCTTCAAGAATGACTCTACCAAGTTCATTTGTCAAAGTTGTTAACCTTGTGTACATCTCTTGTATTGTCTCTCCTTCTTTCATAGTAAAGTTTTCATACTGAGAGTATAGTAGAGTACCTCTTGATCTTTTTACCTGTGGTGTTCCTTCATGGGCTACTTGCAAGGTATCCCATATTTCTTTGGCAGTGGTGCAACTTTGGATTTTGCTATACTCGTCTGGACCTAGTCCACACACTAGCCACTTTTTGGCCTATGCATTCTTCTCCCATTTCTTCAGATCCTCAGCAGTGCAGTTAGCTCTAGTCTTTGGTACATATACACCTTCAGCAGTCTTCTTCATGGTAGCTAGAGGACCATCAGTGACTATGTCCCAGAGTTCATAGTCTTCTCCAATCAGGTGGTCCTTCATCCTGTTCTTCCACCAAGAGTAATACTGGCCATTGAAGAGTGGTGGCCTTGCAGTTGATTGACCCTCCCAGTTTCCAGGTGGTGCACTCATTTTGATCTTTTCCAAGGTGTTAGCCTTTTCAAGGATAACCTGCTCTGATACCAATTACTGTTTTATACTTCAATACCACACAAGATGGGGGGGTGATTTGTGTGGTGTCCAATTTTTGAGTGTTGTCTCAATAGAAGAACCCGGTTCTTCTTGGTGTTCCAACTTCTACTGGTGCGGAATAATAAATGCAGTAAATTAAAAACACAAAGATTTTTACGTGGAAAATACCTTGCTCAAAAGGTGAAAAAACCACGACCTACTACTCAGTAGGATTTTCCCAAACTCTTCACTACAACTCTGAGCCAAACAGCATTTACAAAATAAACTCTTTTGTAAACCTAGGACTAACTCTAATCCATTCGTGGCAAACTAGCCTCTAGCTAATTGCGACATGCTTCAAGTTACCTCTAACTTGAACAGTGTGTACCTATTACAATTGCTTTTAATAAATCTGAAAGATACAATATTAAATCACCTACTACAACCAACTAGACTCAAAAGACAAATAGATGGAGCTGGTTCTCTAGGTGGTAAGTAGCTTTTGTGTCGCACAAGGATTCTGCTTGCAAAATTGCTTTGGTAATTTTGCTTTCAGTTCTTGTTTCACTTCTGCCTTTGTTCGATACATTCTTCAGTAGGAATGCTTCAACATTATATAGCGCCAGTAGTTGAGATGTTCTTGTTTAGTTCTAATGCAACTCTTCCTTGGTGGAAGAGTTTGTGTTTATCTCAACTTCCTCGATTATTTCTGTCCTTGCTGAACTCGAACTCTAACCTGTTATCAATTTGCAACCTTTTGCATTAGGAGACAACCTCTTAGTTTATGGATAATTCAGAGATCATGTTTATCTCATGTGCATGTGTCGCTTCTTGTGCCAATGGGTCTGTTCGAGTATGTTTTCCCTGATGGACCTGGTTCAACTGGGTAGACATTTGTCAATCTTCAGAACCATGCAGTCACTTGGTTCAAAAAATTCCAATCTCAATAGTGACTTGATGAAATCCATGTGTGAAACTTTCATGATCGAACACAAGAATTCCACGGCATACAGACCTCAAATGAATGGGGCTGTAGAAGTTGCCAACAAAAACATCAAGAGGATACTAAGGATGATGATAGAAAGGCACAAGCAGTGGCATAAGAAGTTATCATTCGCCCTATTTCCGCACCACAGTCCGCACATCAACAGGGGCACCTCTCTATATGCTAGTTTATGGTACAAAAGCGGTTATTCCTGCCGAAGTTGAAATTCCATCTCTAAGGATTATGCAAGAAACTGAGCTCAGCGACGCGGAATGGGTAAAGAACCATTATGAGCAACTAGCCCTCATAGACGGAAAGAGAATGAATGCGGTCTGTCATGGTCAACTCTATCAGAACAGAATGACCAGAGCCTTCAACAAGAAAGTCAAGCCGAGACAGTTCACACCACGGCAACTGGTGTTAAAGAAAATTTTCCCACATCAGGACGAAGCCAAACGGAAGTTCTCTCCCAATTGGCAAGTCCCATACATGGTTCACCGAGTGCTGACAGGAGGGGCACTTATACTTGCAGAAGTGGACGAAGAGGTTTGACCGAAACCAATCAATTAAGATGCAGTCAAGCGTTATTACCTGTAATACTTTATGCTTCTATCAACGTTGTAAATTGAACTACACCTGATCTGATTCCCGTTTAAGAGGGGATATGTAGCCCTATGGGTTCGGTCACAATTCAATAAAAATTTCATTTTCCCCCCGCAATTGGAAACTGGGACCCTCAAAATTCTGAACCAAGTTCAGCCGATCGCCGCACGAGCAACAGTCAGAAGCACTCACTCATCAAACTGGGGAAGAATTTTGAGGAGGACCCTCAAAATTCCGTAGCGGGAGGGGTTGCAATGTCTCGAACCGTGTCACGATCGTCGGTTCATCTAAAACTATTTTAGATTATATGTTTATGTTATACTTTTACAAAATCATGCATACTTATTCTTGAAACAGCTTGTTTAGCAAACGCTACCCCAATGATACAGATTGTATCATCAGATCAAGCCGAGCGAGTCAAGTAAAGCCAGCAGGGATACGAACTAACCTTCCCCCTTTACAAAACTCACGATTTTTCTTTGGATGTAGGCACAAAGAACAAACACGCAGAGAAGTCTCAAATCTCATCACAATTGCAAATGCCAAAGTTCGATGTCCATACGAAGGATGAACATGTTCAAAATCACAATTCTCGAAACCATCACACTTGCCGGTATCTATTATCAATACAAATAATGCTCCGTAGTCACAACACTCGCAATAATCACAATGCTGCAATCTGCTATCAGCTAATAATTCCTACTGTCATTTTACTTCCTGCATAAGGTTACCTTTCTGCCTTCTGAGACTAAACGATGTCTCCACTCGCATCTGCATTCTTGCATAAGGTTACCTTTCTGCCTTCCGAGACTAACTTGTCTTTTCCTCTTATTTGAACTTATTAGCATGTGTAGTATCTTGTTAGGCTAAGAAAGCATGCCTACTTGCATTAACTGTTTACCTGGACTACATGCAGCATGTTTAGTGATTTTACATGTCTTTCCTTAATTGTACTTAGGTTAAATTATAAGATTTTGTGCCGTGATTATTGAATTCTGTTGTTTGGGCTGCATATTTACTTTGGGACTACGGAACGGTTCCGGGAGATTTCCATGTACTGCATATTTACTTTGGGACTACGGAACGGTATTCCGGGAGATCTCCCTGTCTTGCATATTTACTAACATTTATTTTAAGACGGGGAGGATATAACGTCCTGACCCGATCCCCTAAGTGTCACGACCCGAATTCCCACCATCGGGACCGTGATGATGCCTAACACTGCACTTGCTAGGCAAGCCCATTGGAAATTTACAACATAAAAATAATTAAAATTGTACAGAGATTCACTACAATGCAACACATGATATTAAAATAAGGAGCAAAATTGAAGAATAATACTGCGCAAATGATACTGATATGTCTAACCACCCATGATCTGGAGTCACAACTCATGGACTACTAAGAATTTACTATAAATATTTGGCTGAAAGAAAAAAATGTATAATTGTTTATGAACTAGAGGAAACGATAAAATGAGCATGTAGGAGGGGACTCCAGGAATCTGCGAACGTCGGCAGATCAGCCTCAAGTCTCCTGCGCAGAAGTCATCCACGAACTCATAATCAGCCCGGACCAATACCTGGATCTGCACAGAAAGTGCAGAGTGCAGTATCAGTACAAACGACCTCATGTACTAGTAAGTGTCGAGCCTAACCTCGGCGAAGTAGTGACAAGGCTAGGACAAGACACCACATAAAATCTGAACAATATAATCATGATAATGGCAACAACGGAAAATGAAGAAATAAAGCAGAAATAATAGGAAGGGCACATACAATGGGGGATCACAATATAAGGAGTGACAAACAATGAAAAGACACGAATTAAACAATAATCCTCAAACGAGTTAAGCAATTAAGATAGCAAAGAAAAACTGCACGACATCACCCTTCATGCTTTTACCCCTAACCTCACCAAATAAATGAGTAGAACGGCACGGCATTACCCTTCGTGCATTAAACCTCTCATAATATACACGGCATCACCCTTCCTGCTTTATCACTCACAAATCATGGCACAATACCACCCTTCGTGCATTAACATTCACATATCATGGCACGACATCACCCTTCGTGCTTTATCACTAAGCTTGTCCGTGAATTGTGAGACCTAGGCAACCTAGTGCCCTGATACCAACTTGTCACGACCCGAAATCCCACCGTCGGGACCGTGATGGCGCCTAACGCTGCACTTGCTAGGCAAGCCAACATTGGAATTTTACAACATAAAAACAATTAAAACTATACGGAGATTCACTATAATTCAACACATGATATTAAAATAAGGAGCAAAATTGTAGAATAATACTGTGCAAATGATACTGATATGTCTAACCACCCATGATCTACAGTCACAACTCACGGACTTCTAAGAATTTACTACAAATATTTGGTTGAAAGAAAAAAATGTATAACTGTTTATGAATTAGAGGAAACGGTAAATGAGCATGTAGGAGGGGACTCCAGGAATCTGCGAACGTCGGTAGATCTACCTCAGGTCTCATGCGCCGAAGTCATCCACGAACTCAGAATCAGCTCGGACCAATACTTGGATCTGCACAAAAAGTGCAGAGTGCAGTATCGGTACAACCGACCCCATGTACTAGTAAGTGTCGAGCCTAACCTCGGCGAAGTAGTGACGAGGCTAGGACAAGACACCACATAAAACCTGAACAGTATAATCATGCTAATGGCAACAACGTAAAATGAAGAAATAAAGCAGAAATAATGGGAAGGGGGCATACAATGGGGGATCACAATATAAGGAGTGACAAACAATGAAAAGACACAAATTAAACAATAATCCTCAAACGAGTTAAGAAATTAAGACAGCAAAGGAAAACTGCACGGTATCGCCCTTCGTGCTTTTACTCCCAACCTCACCAAATAAATTAGTAGAACGGCACGACATCACCCTTAGTGCATTAAACCTCTCATAATATACACGGCATCACCCTTCCTGCTTTATCACTCACAAATCATGGCACAACATCACCCTTCGTGCTTTAACATTCACATATCATGGCACGACATCACCCTTCGTGCTTTATCACTTCCAGATCATGGCACAACATCACCCTTCGTGCATTAACACTCACATATCATGGAACGACATCACCCTTCGTGCTTTACACTCTTCCTCACGATATAAAAAATACATGCACGGCATCACCCTTCGTGCTTTACACTCCTCCTCACAAATTATAGAATAAATAACAACAGATAGAGAGAAGTATCACCAAAAACCGGTATTTCATCAATGTTTAATATCACAATTTAAATCTCAACTTTGAACCAATATTCACAAATTATCAAACCTCGGCGAGACTAGGTATAAGTCTTCTGAAGTTCAATAACAACGCTAAGTATGGATAATAGGATTAGAGACTACAAAATAATAAGAATGAAATTTCACTCGCATGTTATGACCCGACAACAACGCATAGGTGCTCGTCACCTCACCTATAAATCATATTTTGACAACCAAACACGTAGCAAATAATCACATAATACCTATTCCCTCAAGCCAAAGTTAGACACAACACTTACCTCGCTCCAAATATCACTTAACGATCAATCACATCTTCGCCTTTCAAATTAACCTCCCAGTCCACAATATCTAGCATATTTCCGTGCAAATGATTCAAAATAAGCCTTAAGAATCATCCCCAATAACTACGGTTCAATTTAGTTCATATTTGAAAAGGTCAACAAAAGTAAACACCCATGCCCGCTTGGTCCAAACCCGAAATTCGGACCAAAACACGATTACCCATTCACCCCCGATCCCGGATATACAATTAGTTTTGGAATCTGACCTCAATTTGAGGTCTAAATCCCCAAATTTCTAAATCCCTAGTTTTCTACCCAAAATCCCCAATGCCACCAACAAAATCCTAGATTCTAGGTTGAAATCTTGTTAAAAGAAGTGAAAGATTGAGAGAAAAGAGTTAAGAATCACTTACCTATAATTTGGTGAAGAATTGGTCTTTGGAAAATTGCCCCTTGAGGTTTAGGTTTTGAAAGTTTGAAGAATGAATGAAAAATCCCGTCTAAGTCCCTTTTAATCAGCTGCAGATGTCGCAATTTTGACCTGAGCTTCGCAAATGTGAAGCTCCCAAATGCGAAGGAACACTCGCAATTGTGATGCCCTTCACAATCCTGTTGCCTTTGCAAATGTGAGGAAAGTGTCGCATTTGCGACCACTGAACCTCGCAAATGCAAGTGAATGTTCGCATTTGAGAACCTGACCCTTCCAAGACTCCCTTTGCAATTGCGAAGGTTACCTCGCAAATGCGAGAACTGCTGGCCCAGCCTCCTAATTGCGATTGCGATTAGAGCCTCGCAAATGCGTACCCTGTTGTGTTCGCAATTACGATGCTTGATCTCGCAAATGCGAGATCAGACGCCTGCAACCTGTTCAGCTACACCAGCAAAATTTCTAAGTTCCAAATCACTCCATAGCCTACCCGAAATCCTACCAAACATGCACGCAAGTCTAAAAATATCATACGAACTTGCTCGTGTGATCAAATCACCAAAATAACACCTAGAACTACGAATTTAGCACAAAATTGCATGAAATTTTCAACAAAGTTTCAAAACTTCTATTTTTTCAACCAAAGGTCCAAATCACGTCAAATCAACTCCGATTTTTATCAAATTTCACAGACATGAATTAAATATTATATCAAACCTGTACCGGGATCCAGAACCAAAATACGGGTCTGATAACAGTGAGATTAAATGTTAGTCATTATCTGTAAATCCTTAGAATTTTGGTCTTACAATTGTTCATCAAAAACTTATTTCTCGAGCTAGGGACTTCGGAATTTGATTCTGTGCACACACCCAGGTCCTAATTTTATTACGGACCCACCGGGACTGTCGGAACACGGGTCCGGGTCTGTTTACTCAAAACGTTGATCAAAGTCAACTAAAATTAACTTTTCAAGGCTAAAATTATTATCTTCTCAAATTTCCACTCAAAGGCTTTCTGGAAACGCACATGGACTATGCACGTAAATCGATGAGGATTAAAATGAGATTTTGAAGGCCTTAGAACACCAGATTGGGTTCGAAAATGCAAGATGACCTTTTGTGTCATCACACTAATTATTGCTTCCTCTATGTTATATTGTGATAATGTGACTTGTCGGGGTGTTGGTTTTTAGTTTCGGATGAGTTTCAGAGTGAAATGGGACACATAGTCCCTAAGTTGGAGGTAAAAGTTGAAAGAGTTGATCGAAGTTTGACTTTTATGTAGATGACTCCGGAATAGAGTTTTGACTGTTACAATAGATTTGTATGGTGATTTTAGACTTAGGATCATGTTCGGATGTCGATTTGGATGTTCGTACGTCCTTTCGGCATGAATTGGCGAAAGTAAGAAAATATAAGGTTTGGAAGATTGGAAAGTTTGATCGAAAGTTGACTTTATTGATATTATGGTGGGATTCAGATTCTGCAAGTTGGAATAGGTTGGTCATGTCATTTATGACTTGTGTGCAAAATTTGAGGTTAATCAGAGTTGATTTGATAAATTTCGGCATCAATGTAGAAGTTAGAAGTTCATAAGTTCATTAGGCTTGAATTGATGCGCAATTCATGGTTCTAGTATTATTTGATGTGATTTGACTCTTTGAGCATGTTCGTATGATATTTTAGGACTTGTTGGTATGTTTGGTTGAGGTCTCGGGGGCCTCAGGTGTGATTCGGATCATGTTCGGCGCAGTTCGGAACCTTGAAGACTATTGAATATGTTACTACTGGTTTCATTATACACAATCATGAGTGGGTTAATGCGATCGTGAATAGAAGTTTAGCCTGGGGAAAGATTTTCTCTATGCGATTTCAAGAAGAGGTATGCGATCGCGGAAGGTTTGCTTTCAGTGCATCGCGAACGCGTGAAGGAGGTCGTGTCCGCGAAGAATGAAGATGAGGCATCAGTTCCAAGAGTTTTTGTTCATTGCGATCGCATGTGGCGGCAGTATGTTGCATTCGCGGAGTGTTAATTTGGCAGTCTGTGCATTTGTGCTTCACGATCGCGAAGCAATTGCCACGGTCGCGTAGAAGAATAACACCTAGGCAGAATTTAAGTTTCAAAATCGAGGGTTCATCATTTTTTATATTTTAGACCTAGAGAGCTCGGTGTGAGGAGATTTTTCGAGAGTTTTTCAAGAAAATCGTTGGGGTAAGTGATTCTAACCCGGAGTGGAGTATATTTCATGAATCCATTACTATTTTCATCATCTAATTAGGAATTTGAGTTAGAAATTTGGGAAAAGATTATGAAAACTTCCTTGACTAAATTTTGGGATTTTGATAGGCGATTTGAGGTAGAATTTGAGTAATTCTTGTATGGTTGGACTCGTTATCGAATGCGTATTCAGATTTTGTAATTTGGTCAGGTTCCGAGACGCGGGCCCAGGTTGACTTTTTGAGTTGACTTTTTATTTCTTTGCAAAAATCGTAATTTTATTATTCGAATTAGTTTCCTATAGTTTATATTTATTGTATGAAGTTGTTTTGGCTAGATTCGAGCTGTTTGGAGTTGGATAATCGAGGGAAAGTCCTACTAGTGGATTGAGTTAGCGTGATTTGAGATAAGTGTTTTGCCTAACATTGTGTTGGGGAATTACCTCTTAGGATTGGTGTGGTTTTATGATAAGTGTGATGTGTGTAAGTTGTGTACGCAAGGTAACGAAGGTGTACACGGGCTAGATACGGAAATTTATTGGTTTTAGCTATATAGATTCCTTTCATGTCTTAATTGAGTTATCTTAATATGTTATTTCATCGCCATTAGTCTATTTTCACATGTTCTACTTGTCTTATCTCTTACTTGTTAGTTGAATTTCTTGTTTCCTTTATTCCGTATTAATTATTAACCGTTGAACTCTTTATTTGAAGTTTGTTTTGTTGGAATATCTGTTGTTGAAATTGATATTGAGTTATAAAGGTCGTGATTCACATTGAGGCAAAGTGTTACGTTGTGAAATATTATTCTTTGAGTTATTCACTCCCGGTTGTTATTGTTGAGACTCTTGTGTAGGTTGTGGTCGAGCCATGGGCTCTTTAATGTGAAAACACTATTATAGTTGGTTTCTTTGGCAAGTTGTGATATTGGGAACTTGAGGTGCGATTTGTGATACGTTGTGATACTGATATGCATGTGGTGGTATAAGGTTTTGGGGTTGAAACGCATGCGGTGAGATAAAGTGGGCTTGATACGCATGGGTAGTAAGGGAACTACTAGAAGCCATGCGGTGTGATAAGGTAGGCTAAAACGCGGGATGTTATTCTGGGAAAATAGCTTTCAAAACTAAATGCAAGGATCCCGTGATGATATAAGGAAAGATTGTGAATTATTCTTGTGATTTGAGACTACGAGACGGTACCTCGGTAGTGACTCTTGTTAGTATTTCTCTATTACTGCACTTGTCTTTGGTTGTTTGTTTCCTTAGCATATAATTTATTTTTTTTCTCCATGTTACTCTCTTTGCTTTAGTTTCGTGTAGTAACCTTGATATGCTATTTGTTGTTTCAATTTCATTTCCTTCGTTACTACACTGCCTTACACTTGTACAGTTTTTATTATTTATTTTAGTAGGACCTTGGCCTGACCTTTTTACTACTCTAGCGAGGTTAGACTTGGCACTTACTGGGTACCGTTGTGGTGTACTTATGCTACACTTTTGCACATCTTTTTGTGCATATCCAGGTACCTCTTACCAGTCCAGGCATCAGTGAGTTGAGTTCGCACGTGGAGACTTAAAGGTACACCTGCCAGCGTCCGCATGCCTCGGAGTCACCCTCTATCTACTTTTATATTTTCTTTCTTCTACTAGTTACAATTGTATAGGGATGACTATGATACTGTTGTAGAGCTTGTGACTCGTTATCACTAGGTTTTGGAAAACTTTATATATTAAGCAGCAGAGTTTATTTTATATAATTGTTGAGTATTTAAGAGTTTATTTGATATTTTAGTAATTTTCGCATGTTTGTTAGTCTTACCTAGTTTTAAAGACTAGGTGTCGTTACAACATTCTACGGAGGAAAATTGGGATCGTACAGAGAAAATGCATAAGACGGTATGGTCATGTTTTATATAGGCCTACAAATACATTGGTTTGTAGGAGTGCCAATAACACCAATATAATTGAAGATGTTAAAACGGGATAATGTCAAACCTAAAATCATTTAGAAGAAAATTATCTTAAAAACATGCAATTTCTCAATAACTGAGTAAAAAAGTAAAATAGAGAACCTAAAATCGTTAAGACTTATTTTATGTCATCTGTTTGCTAGGGAACTTTTAGCATATTTGGACACTAATCAAAAGAACAGATACATAACCTCTGTATTAATGGAGTAGTATATAGTAATTGTTAATCGGGTGAAAAATACCTGCTCCTTGATGAAGTAATATAGTAGACTAGAGATGAGAATATGTTTTTTGGTAATTGCATCTCCATGTAATATCTATCGTACTTAAAGAAAAACTAATTCAAAATAAAATAAAATTAACAGCTTTAAATAAAACATAGAAAAATAGCCAAGAGAGTACACGGGCATAACAGGAATAAACCTCCAGAAGAATACGTGGTTGAAAATCTCGGTTGTTGACTTTCAGCTAAAAGTTAACCGCTAGAAGTTAGATGAAAGAATGAGAATGCAGTTCCTTATGACCGACGTTGCATTTATATGTGGCGGTTTGTGAGTGGACTGCTGAATTGGCGCTTTCGACGGTGTTTAGGGGTGCCACCAACGAGCTGAAGTTTTCCTTGACGACAGGCAAAAGTCATGTGATGACTAAGGTCAGACGTAGAGTTTGGCCGTTTGGTTCATTTGAACTTAGAATATAAGGAGTATAAATATATGCGTATAAATTTATTAAAGTCGCAATAGATGGGGGATTTGCAGTCGTACTATATATTTGTGTCACCTTTTAACTTGTATTCTATTTTTAAAAATTATTGATTTGGTAGCCAGTTGACAAAAAAAACCCTAATAATATGACACTTACACCCCTGATAAATCATCTGCAATCTCATTCATGAATAAGGATCTCCTCCTCTCCTCTTAGCAGCTTTATCAAAAACCCAGAAACTACATGCTAATGTAGCATGAAGTTGTTTCATGTTGAAGCTAATACTTCATGCTAATATAGCATGAAGTTGTTTTACATTGAAGCTAAAACTTCATTCTAATGCATGCTTAAGTTATGTATCTTGCAGTCTATAGATTTTTCATGAGTGTTGAAGTTATTTAGTTCATTTGCTAAAACGTCAGTTTAAACATGCTGACGTTATTTAGTTCATTTGCGAAAACTTCATACTAAACATGCTTAAGTTTTTGTCTTGCAGTATGTAATTTTCTAATGAGTTTTTCTAATGCATGCTGAAGTTATTTAGTTCATTAGCTAAAACTTCAGACTAAACATGCTTAAGTTTTTGTCTTGCAGTATGTAATTTTCTAATGAGTTTTTCTAATGCATGCTGAAGTTATTTAGTTCATTAGCTAAAACTTCAGACTAAACATGCTTAAGTTATTCAATTCATTTGCGAAAACTTCAGACTAAACATGCTTAAGTTTTTGTCTTGTAGTATGTAATTTTTTAATGAGTTTTTTGTGATGACCCGCCACGTCATCATGCCACATAGGCGCCATTTGGCATATATCAATTCCATGTGGGCGCTTACATAAGAGGAAGGCTAGCATTTTGTGAGAAGATTCTAGAGAAC
Organism: Nicotiana undulata; assembly: GCA_005239495.1. NCBI lineage: Eukaryota > Viridiplantae > Streptophyta > Magnoliopsida > Solanales > Solanaceae > Nicotiana > Nicotiana undulata. The sequence continues at coordinate 16,448 of MDKH01014069.1, read as the reverse complement.
TATGGACATTTCCTTAGGAAGACCCTAGATCCTTATAGATTTGCTAGGAAAGTCCTTGGAATCTTCTAGGCTTGTAGAGAATTATAGAGAAAGCCCTTATCTTGTAAATATTAAGGACTTGTGTGACAATTAATATTTACACACTTGCCCATGGGAGACTAATATATAAATAGGAGCATTCATTTGTAATTCACCAAGCAAAACAATCAAGTTCTCTCTAATACAAAGATTCCCTTAACAATTTTCTTGTGTTCTTTATACCATTCTCTTAGCGATCTTGAGTGTAGTAAGGCTGACTTGGCATAGCAAGAACGTGAGCAAGTTGTGCAAGATCGTGAGCGAGTTGTCAAGTGATGCATGCGTACTTAGTTAACGACTAAGGGCGTGACAGCGTGGTATCAGAGTGAAGTTTGCAACTAAGGGAATGACGAACGACGGAGAAATTAACGTTGCCAACACCCAAGCCAACGTCATCCAGGATGCTGCTGGCAAGAGCGTCCGTATCAAAAAGAGGAATGCCACCAACAAGATCCAGGAGGTGCCACCCGAGGTTATGTCAAACGAAGGGCTTACATCCCTAGAACCATTTGCCACTAAGGCGAGCGAGGATGAATTGGAGGTCTTTCCTGAGGACATATCGCTCGGTAAAGAGTGGGTGATGAAGATGGACGCCATGGAGATATTTGGCCAACGTTTGGGTAAGATGGAAGGCACCCTTAGCGTTCTTGAGGGGCACACTCTTGAAGAGATTGAGAGTATCCGAAAGGACATGGAGGGACGTATGATGATAGGCTATAATTATGTATTTCAGTCGTTTATTACACTCTAATTTACTGCACTTTAATTGAGTTTGAGCTTTAATCGCTAGTGTTTTGCACTAACTGTGTGTTTTATGCCTTGTACGAGTGATTCCGAGCTATATAGATGCTATGGAATGAATTCATGCGATTTAGAGCTTTGAAGTCTGAGTAAAACCCAAGGAATTAAGCAGGGATTGTGTTTAGGGGTCAAATTTGATAGTTAAGAACAAACGAAGACTCAAGTAGGTATATTGCGCACTGTCTAGTAAAATAGACATAACTTTTTTCTCCGAAGTCCATTTGAGCTATATAATATATGGTTGGAAATCTAACTCAAAGGTATACAACTTTCATGTTTTATGTTTTTCCAAATTCCAAATGGAACGGGGTGAAAAATACGGTCGCAACCGCTACCGCTGACCTGACACGGACTGAGATAGAATGTTGGTAAATGAACGCACTCGGACCGCGTTTGGCTGCGACCACGAGCTCCAAACCTGAACAAATTGTCCTTTTTCGCGTAGGATAAGGTAGAATTGTTTGGGCCCGACCCTACTTGGTATATATACATGGAAAAAGGTATTTTAAAGAAGTTGGACATACGTTTGACACAAATTCGACCTAAGGAGGCAGAGACACAATAGGATCAAGGCGGGGAATTCTTCTACGAGTTTTTCATTCCTCTTCCTATTTTTCATTGTTGGTTATGACTTTTAGTATTTTAGTTTTACATACTATTATGAATAACTAATTTGTTATCTAGGGTTTTGATGGAAACTTTTGTAGGATAAATTATTGTTATGTTTTTATATAATTGAGTCGTTGGATTTCTCTACTTGTTCAACTACGTGTTTATTGTTGTTGATTGAATTTCTATCGATTGAATGTGCCTATTTATTATGTGTTGCTTGATAAAGGATACATATTTAGCTGGTTGTTGAACAACATCACTCCTAATGTATTTGAGAAATCAAAACAGCTGGTTTAAAGGTAGGTTTAGAAATAACGATGCCTTGACGTGGTCATAGTGAGCAGTTAGATAAAGCCAACTAGCATAGTTTGAAAGAATATGTCTAGTAAATTATTGTAGTTGCTCGAGAGAGAATTATGGCACCTAAAGTGCTCATTATCAGTAGAGAATACATAGGCGAAATGGTAGGAAACATAGCGGGAAGGATTCCAACATTAGGGGAAATCATAACTCTAGACCTCCTTAGTTCTGTCTCAAATTTTATCATTGTTAGTTGATAATTTTATTGCTTTATAATAGTTGTTAGTTAATTAGTTAGAAATAAATATTATAATATCTATAATTAGGAAACTGTTTTGACTTGTGGTTCTTACCAATATTGAATAATGGGATTCGACTCCGGACTTATAAACTGGATTATATTTGCAACGACCGCTTAGTCTTTTAGATGTTTTATACTTCAATACCACACAAGGGGGGGGTGATTTGTGTGGTGTCCAATTTTTCGAGTGCTGTCTTACTAGAAGAACCTGGTTCTTCTTTGTGATCTAACTTCTACTGTTGCGGAATAATAAATGCAGTAAAGTAAAAACACAAAGATTTTTACGTGGAAAACACCTGGCTCAAAAGGTGAAAAAACCACGACCTACTCCTCAATAGGATTTTCCCAAACTCTTCACTAAAACTCTCAGCCAAACAACATTTACAAAATAAACTCTTTTGTAAACCTAGGAGTAACTCTAATCCCTTTGTAGCAACCTAGCCTCTAGCTAATTGCGACAAGCTTCAAGTTAGCTCTAACTTGAACAATGTGTACCTATTACAATTGCGTCTAATAAAGCTGAAAGATACAATATTAAATCACCTACTACAACCAATTAGACTCGAAAGACAAACATATGGAACTGGTTCTTCAAGATGTCAGTAGCCTTTGTGTCGCACAAGGATTCTGCTTGCAAAAAAGCTCTAGGATGTTTGCTTTCAATTCTTGTTTCACTTATGTCTTTGCGCGTAAAGTCTTCAGCAGGAATGCTTCAACTCTTTATAGAGTCAGTCGTTGAGATATATTGTTCAATTCCAATGCAACTCTTCCTTGGTAGAAGAGTTCGTGTTTATCTCAACTTCTTCCCTTTGTTACTGTCCTTGCTGAACTCGAACTCTAACCTCTTATCAATGTGCAACCTTTTCGCATTAGGAGACAACCTCTTGGTTCATGGATAATTCACAATCACATTTATCTCCTGTACATAGACGGTTCTTGTGCCACTGGGACTGTTCAAGTATGTTTGCCCTGATGGACCTGGTTCAACTGAGTAGACATTTGTCAATCTTCAAAACCATGCAGTGACTTGGCTCAACACTTTTTTATAAGGCAGAGTTGGGCGTGATCAAATTTTGGCGTCGTTGCGGGGGAACTAACGATGTAGCTGTAAGTGTACATATTGTTAGGTTTCAAGTTTGAAATTTTATTATATTTTTTTAGTATTTGATTTTTATTTTCTTTATTTTAGTTTTATTTGTTAATTTGAAAAAAAAAATGGCATCATGGAATTATGAGAGTTTTGATGTTGGTAATTCTACTTTTGATCCTCCTTATACATATTTTAGAGGAAACCACTCATGGAAAAATTATCAAAATATTTTCGAGGGCGAGTTATGTGCACCAACTCAATCTTATGTGTGGGATGTGTGTGATATGTGATGTGGACAAGATGGTCACTTTCACGGTTGTGCTTATATTTCTTATCTTCCCCTAACCCCTTACTATGATGGTTCTTCTTTTTCTTGTGAAGTTAGTAGGAACAAAGAACCCAGTGATGATGACCTCAAAGAGATCAAGGATATGTTAAAGTGGCTTCTGGAACAAAATAATGAGAAACAATTGCAGATAGAAAGGCAAGATGCAACTATTCGCAACTTGGAGGCTCAATTGAGTCAAGTGGTTGGAGCTTTTAATGCTCAACAAGCCAATATTGAGGATAGTAGCCAAGAAGAGCGTGAATTTGAGGTGTTTGCGAAAGTCAGAGTAGAACATCAACAACCTAGACAACGACAATTTGAGGATGTCGATGTTGAAGAAGTGAGACTAGAGTCAACCAAGGACTTTGAGGATAAAAATTTTGTTGACTCTAGTATCATTGATGTTGAGGATGTTGAAAGTCCTAAAGTTCATGTGTTTGAGCGCATTGGTCCACACTCCAAGTATTTTTCCATATTATGTTTGGATGATGATATGGAAATAGAGTAATCTGAACCAATTGAAGAGTCAAGGAATGAGGAACAAGGTGCATATATTCTGGAATTTTTCTTGTCAGAAAGTCAGGGAGTGCAGAATACTACATTATTTCCTTGGGTCAATTAGATTTGTTCCACCACCCCTGGAGCATAACCGAAAACTTGAAGACAAATTGGGGGTTCAATTCATAAGTTCAAGGTGGAGGCAAAAACTGATTCACGTCGTGCCGCGACGTTAAATCAAGCGCCTGTTGGGAGGCAACCCAGCTTTACTGCTTTATTTTATTTTATTTTATTTTCTTGTTTTTTTCTTTTTTTTTCTAATTGTATTATTTTTGTAGTGTCAAATTTTTTTATCTTTTTAGGAGCATGGAACGCAAAGCCATTGGAAGGATGCAACAACAAACCAAATGGTTGGAAATAAGTGTGAGGTACCCGTACGAAGGACCATGCCTGGGAGAAGTCTGAGTACCCCATGAGATGCTAGTGCTTCGGCCTTTGGCCTACCAGAGAGTTTCTTTTACCCTCTTGTAAGTATGTAAAATGACCCGGTCTGTCGTTACGTGGAACATCCATTATAATTAATGATATTGCCTTGTCATAGCTTTGTTTTACTATTATTGATGTGTTATAGTTGGTAGGCTTGAAATCAGAATGGTTGTAGTAAGAGTTTAGTCATTCAGTCTTTAAAAATAACCTTAAAATTGGAAAAGTCAATTAAGAGTTGACTTATTGATAAACGACCTCAGAATGCAGATTTTATGGCTCGGATAGCTTTGTTAGGTGATTTGGGACTTAGAAGTTTGTTCAGAATATTTTTGTGATGTCCGATGTAGAATTAGGCTTGAATTGGCGAAAGTTAGTTTTTGGCGATTTCCGGTCGGCAGTGGAATTCCGACAGTTGGAACAGGTTCGTAGTGCCATTTTGGATATGTCTACAAAATTTCAGGTCAATCGGAGTTGTTTTGGATAGTTTCGGCATCGTTGGTGGATTTTAGAAATTACAAAGTCCTTAGGCTTGAATCCGATGTGATTTTGGTGTTTTGATGTTAGTTTTGGTGTTCCGAGGGTGAAAATAAGTTTGAATGATCATAGGTGATGTTTTGGTATATTTGGTTGGGGTCCCAAGGGGCTCGGGATTGATTTCGAGTGATTAACGGACTCATTTAGACTTGAATAAATTGCTGGTTTTTTGGTTTTTGCACAGCAGGAATCCCTTCACTGCGATCACGTAGTGCATATTGAGAGGGGGCAGAATTTACTCTCTGTGATCGCATAAGTGCGTTCGCGATCGCTGAGGTTGAGCAGGTCGAGCAGTGCGATCGCGTGGACTTGATCGCGATCGTGTAGGGTCAGTCAGGCGTGTGGGGGTGAGGTCAAATGGGCTTCGCGATCGCGTGCGTCTGGTTGCGATCGCGTGCGGTTGAGCTGTTGTGAAGCGCGGTCGCGTGGCTTATGCCGCGATCGCAGTGAGTAAAGTGGGGGCAAGGGAATTTTATTCTTCGCGATCGCGTGAGAACTTCCGCTATCGCATTGAAGAAATAACTGGGCAGTTATAAAATAAACCCTCCGCGACCATTAACCCTTTTTACACCATTTTTGAACGGGAAGAAGCTTTTTTAGGCAATTTTGAAGGGGCAAAATCAGTGTTCTTCATATAGGTAAGTATTTTGGACATTAAAACTCGTTTATAGGTGATTAAGGAACATAATCTCAGTGTTAAATTCATGAAAATTAGTAGAAAAAGGTGGGGTTAGGGCTTGAGATTATGAGACCTTTAGGGGTCGATTTGAGGGGTCAAACGAACTCCGATTTTTGCATTCTTTATATGTACGGACTCGTGAGATGACGAAGATCATTTTGGTATAAGAATTTCTGAGTTCCGAGATGCGGGCCCGGGGTCGAGTTTTAGCAAATTTCGGGTTTTGAGCTAAAATCGATATTTTTGAATTGGAATTCATTCCTTAAGCATAATTTGATGATAAAGGTCTGATCTTTATAGATTTGGAGCACTCGGGAGTTGTTTCGAGAGGAAAGCGTATTGCGGAATAGTTTCTGGGCTAGTTTGAGGTAATTAATGTCTTTAAATCTTGTCCTGAGGGTATGAAACCTCGGACTTTACATCCTTTCACGGGTTTTGAAATGCAAGGGTTGGAACTTTGGAAATATATTCCCTATTTAGGAAAATATTGAGTTGCGAAACTGATTTTTAAGCCTATGTTTAATAGTATTGTTATATTTTGATATGATTTGGGCTGTAAGCCATGTTTGGGGCCTAGTGCCGATTTGTTTACCCCTTGGGGGATGTTTTACTATTTTCCTCACTGATACTTATGATTTTCACTCAGTATTTTTTTGATAAATTATTTGACACTCAGAGTATTTTGATACTATTTATTGAAAAAAGGAAACACTATTTTTGGGTCGAGAACTCGGTATATTTATGGCCTGAAGGGCATGATGAGAGTGTCTGACTGAGTGAGGCTGCAGCCTATGTTGTGAGGATAATATGATATGAGTGAGGATGCGGGCCTATATTGTGTGTGATTTATGCCATGTTGTGGCTTGTTATAGCGCTTGGGTTGTAGGAGCCCCTCCGGAGTCTGTACACACCCCCAGTGAGCGCAGGTACCTAATGAGTGACGCCCGCGGGACTTATGCTGAGTGATTGTGAGGTTGCCTGATGGGCAGAGTGACTGTGAGGTTTCCTGATGGGAAGAGTGACTGTGAGGTTGCCTGATGGGCAGAGTGATTGTGAGGTTGCCTGATGGGCTAATACAGAAAGAAATTGTTACGAGAAATGATTTTGGCCCGATGGGCAGATTTATGGTGATTTTACTGAGTTTTTGAACTATGATTCACTTCATGTTCCAAACTGATTTTACTAAGAGTTTTACTGAGATATATGTTGAAATTATACTTGTTTCAAAGGATTTATGGAAATTGGTTTTTTAACTTGTGTACTTGATGAATACTTTATGGTGACTTGGTGTTTTACTGGTTTTGTGAATTGGTGTATCTGTGCCTTGTGTTTCTTATTTCTCATACTGTGATTTATTTTCATTACTACTGAGTTGGCATACTCATCATTGTTCCCTGCACCTCTGTGTGCAGATCCAGGTATTGATTCAGAGCAGTAGTCATCCGAGTTCGTTATCAGCAGCTTACAGAATTTCGAGGTAGCTGTCCAGCGTCCACAACTTCTCCATTTCCCATCCTTTATTAGTATTAGTAATTATTTCATAGACATTGATTAATACATTAGTAGAGTTAGTTGTATTCTGTAGATATCTGTGACCATGTTGACTCCAGTCTTGGGAGGTTTTGTTTAGAGTTGTTTAGACTATTATTGGGACGCTAAGATTTAATGAAATTATTTATTGCTGGTTTGTTGTTTATTATTGAATTGCGAATCATAATAATCGAACGAATGGGTAGTTATGTGATGGTTGGCTAGCCTAGTTCCGCGATAGGCGCCATCACGACCTGTTAGGATTTGGGGCCGTGACAGTATGGGTGTGCATTGGGGACAATGCACAATTTTAAGTGCGGGGTAAGGAGATTGTCTGGGTGATTTTCTATGCTATTTTTGTTGTGTTAGTTTAATGGAATAATTTTTTTTTACAAATATAGAAAAGATTGTACTTTTCCCGACGATGGATCTATTAGACAATTTTCTTGAGAGATTTAAGTCTAAAGAAAAAAAAAAGATTTTCTTTTGTTAGGTAGTGTAGCAATTCCCCCTTGGTTTTTCTTTGTGTAGAGGTTCTTTTCCAAGGGTTTTGTTTGAACCGGGTGTAGTTAGTTTTTTTTAGGAATAGAAGTCATTGTGTTGTGTTTTGAATTGACGCAATATCTCTTGACTTTGTTATACCTTGAGAATAGTGAGTACTTTGGTTATGACGCTTAGGCTCAGTTTTTGACTCTTGTATAAGTACCTTAAATTGTATGACTTTAAATTTGCTTAACTTCTTTGACTAGAGTGTCTTGATGAATCCAATCCTGAGTGAGTTAAGTGCCATGTGTGTGTGAGGTTTGTGTATTATTCTGTGAATTGCATTTGATGCCTAGAACTTGCCCCATGTGTTTGCAAAACGAAATAGTAGTTTTGTTCGGTCTTGAAAGTGATATAGGCGTTTCTTTGTTGAGACAGATATGTATATTTTACCGGCCTAATTGTTGTGTATCGTAGTTAACCCCTTTGAGTCTGTAATCCTGTTTCTTTGGCAACCACATTACAAGCCTTGCCTATTTGTTTGAATTAACTATCTATTTGAACATTTTAACGTCTCATGAGCATTTAAATTGTTATAAACTGTGTAATAGTTAAAGTGTGGGGTGGTTAGTTTGGATTTTGAGTGGAACTAATGAAATAAAAAAGAAAGGTGTAACGTTTTGAAAAAGTAAGAGCCACTTGAAAAAAAAGAAAAAAAAGAAAGAAAAGGAAAAAATAGTTGTATTGTTGTGGAAAAATATTTCCTTGATAAGTGGTGACTCTCGATGTAATTGTGCTTAAACAAGTACGGGGTAATAATATTGATGTGAAGGTGGAGTTTGGTTTGACATAAGTATGGGGTTTGAATGTTAAAGTAAATGTATTAAAGTGCTTAGGGAGGTGTAGTCACTCTTATATCTAAATATATCATACCCATCCCGCAGCCTACATTATAACCAAATAAAGTCCTACTTGATCCTACACTGAATGAGCTAGAGTAGTAGAGTAGTACACTGCGGAAAAGCTTATAGTGCATCTTTTGTGGCATATGAATGTTATTTCTAAGAGTGAGTTTTCAATCTTGAGTTGCTAAGTGTTCTTAAATTTTATTATGTGGAACTACTCTCTTTTGTTGTGTGAGGGCACTTAATTCATGAAAGAAAGGTAATATCAGTGACCTCTATGTTAGAGTAAGTGGGTGAGTTTTAAATAATGCGTGGTACTTGTGAGTCAAATCTTGAGGTGAAGATGTTACACCCTTGTGCTTAGTCTATTTTAAGTATTCTTGGTATGATGAGTTAGGGGAATTGTTTAAAAAGGTCGTGTCTATATAAAGTGTAGTTTGATTACTCGAGGACGAGTGATTGTTTAAGTGTGGGGTGTTGATGATAGGCTATAATTACTTATTTTAGTCGCTTATTACACTCTAATTTACTGCACTTCAATTGATTTTGGGCTTTAACCGCTAGTGTTTTGCATTAACTATGTGTTTTATGCCTTGTAGGAGTGATTCCGAGCTATATAGATGTTATGGAATGAATTCATGCGATTTAGAGCTTTGAAGTCTGAGTAAAACCCAAGGAATTAAGCAGGGATTGTGTTTAGGGGTCAAATTTGATAGTTAAGAACAAACGAAGACTCAAGTAGGTATATTGCGCACTGTCTAGTAAAATAGACATAACTTTTTTCTCCGAAGTCCATTTGAGCTATATAATATATGGTTGGAAGGTTAACTCAAAGGGATACAACTTTCATGTTTTACGTTTTTTCAAATTCCAAACAAAACAGGGTAAACAACGCGATCAAAACCGCTACCGCGGACTTGACACGGACTGAGACAGAATGTTGGTAAATGACCGCGCCCGAACCGCGTTTGGCCGCGATTGCGAGCTCCAAACCTGAAATAATTTTCTTTTTCACGTAGTATAAGGTATAATTGTTTCGGCCCGAACCTGCTTGGTATATATACATGGAAAAAGGTATTTTAAAGAAGTTGGACATACTTTTGACACAAATTCGACATGAGGCAGAGACACAATAGGATCAAGGCGGGGAATTCTTCTACGAGTTTTTCCTTCCTCTTCCTATTTTTCATTGTTGGTTATGACTTTTAGTATTGTAGTTTTACATAATATTATGAATAACTAATTTGTTATCTAGGGTTTTGATGGAACATTTTGTAGGATAAATTCTTGGTATGTTTTTATATAATTGAGCCGTTGGATTTCTCTACTTGTTCAACTACGTGTTTATTGTTGTTGATTGAATTTCCATCGATTGAATGTGCCTATTTATTATGAGTTGCTTGAAAAAGGATACATATTTAGGTGGTTGTTGAACAACATCACTCCTAAAGTATGTGAGAAATCAATACAACGGGTTTAAAGGTAGGTTTAGAAATAACGAAGCCTTGACGTGGTCATAGTGAGCGGTTAGATAAAGTCAACTAGCGTAGTTCGAAAGAATATATCTAGTAAATTAATGTAGTTGCTCGAGAGAGAATTACGACACCTAAAGTGCTCATGATCAGTAGAGAATACATAGGCGAAATTGTAGGGAACCTAGCGGGAAGGATTCCAACATTTTGGGAAATCATAACTCTGGACCTCCTTAGTTCTGTCTCAAATTTTATCATTGTTAGTTGATAATTTTACTGCTTTATAATAGTTGTTAGTTAATTAGTCTCTCTATAATTAGGAAATTGTTTGGACTTGTGGTTCTTAGCAATATTGAATAAATGTATCTAAGTCTTAGTTCTCTGTGGGATTCGACTCCGGACTTGTAAACCGGATTATATTTGCAACGACCGCTTAGTCCTTTTTATAAGGCATAGTTGGGCGTGATCAAATTTTGGCGCCGTTGCCGGGGAACTAACGATGTAGCTGTAAGTGTACATATTGCTAGGTTTCAAGTTTGAACTTTTATTTTGTTTTTTTAGTATTTGATTTTATTTTCTTTATTTTAGTTTTATTTGTTAATTTGAAAAAAAACGGCATCATGTAACTATGAGAGTTTTGATGTTGGTAATTCTACTTTTGATCCTCCTTATGCTTATTTCGGAGTAAATAACCCATGACAAAATTATCAAAATATTCCCGGGGGCGAGTTATGTGCACCAACTCAATTTTATGTGTGGAATATGTGTGATATGTGTGGTGGTCAAGATGGTCACTTTCACAATTGTGCTTATATTTCTTATCTTCCCCTAACCCCTTACTATGATGGTTCTTCTTTTTCTTGTGAAGTTAATAGGAACAAAGAACCCAGGGATGATGACCTGAAAGAGATCAAGGATATGTTAAAGTGGCTTTTGGAACAAAATAATGAGAAACAATTGCAGATAGAAAGGCAAGTTGCAACTATTCGCAACTTGGAGGCTCAATTGAGTCAAGTGGTTGGAGCTTTTAATGCTCAGCAAGCCAAAATTGAGGATAGTAGCCAAGAAGATCGTTAATTTGAGGTGTTAACTGGAGAGGTCAGAGTAGAACATCAACAACCTAGCCAACTATAATTTGAGGATGTCGATGTTGAAGAAGTGAGACTAGAGTCAACCAAGGACTTTGAGGATAAAAATTTTGTTGACTCTAGTATCATTGATGTTGAGGATGTTGAAAGTCCTGAAGTTCATGTGTTTGAGTGCACTGGTCCACACTCCAAGTATTTTTCCACATTATGTTTGGATGATGATATGGAAATAGAGTCATCCGAACCAATTGAAGAGTCAAGGAATGAGGAACAAGGTGCATATATTCTGAAATTCTTTTTGCCAGAAAGTCAGGATTACATACCTCATACAAAGGCCAAGGAGTGCAGAATACTACATTATTTTCTTGGGTCAATTAGATTTGTTCCACCACCCCTGGAGCATAACCGAAAACTTGAAGCCAAATTGGGGGCTAAATTAATAAGTTCAAGGTGGAGGCAAAAAGTGATTCACGTCGTGCCGCGACGTTAAATCAAGCGCTTGTTGGGAGGCAACCCAGCTTTACTGCTTTATTTTATTTTATTTTATTTTATTTTATTTTATTTTATGTTTGTTTTTTCTTTTTTTTCTAATTGTATTATATTTGTAGTGTCAATTTATTGATTTTTTTAGGAGCGTGGAACGCAAGCCATTGGAAGGATGTAACAAAAAACCAAATGATTGGAACTAAGTGTGAGGTCCCCGCACGAAGGACCAGGCCTGGGAGACGTCTGAGTACACCATGAGATGATAATGCTTCGGCATGTGGCCTACCAGGGAGTTTCTTTTACCCTCTTGTATGTATGGGTGTGCATTGGGGACAATGCACAATTTTAAGTGTGGGGTGAGGAGATTGTCTGGGTGATTTTTTATGATATTTTTGTTGTGTTAGTTTAATGGAATAATTGTTTTTTACAAAAATAGAAAAGATTGGACTTTTCTAGACGATGGATCTATTAGACAATTTTATTGAGGGATTTAAGTCTAAAGAAAAAAAAAGATTTTGTTTTGTTAGGTAGTGTAGCAATTCCCCCTTGGTGTTTCTTTGTGTCGCGGTTCTTTTTCAAGGGTATTGTTTGAACCGGGTGTAGTTAGTTTTTTTTTAGGAATAGAAGCCATTGTGTTGTGTTTTGAATTGACGCAATATCTCTTGATTTTGCTATACCTGGAGAATAGTGAGTACTTTGATTGTGACACTTAGGCTCAGTTTTTGACTCTTGTATAAGTACTTTAAATTGTATGATTTTAAATTTGCTTAACTGCTTTGACTAGAGTATCTTGATGAATCCAATCCTGAGTGAGTTAAGTGACATGTGTGTGTGAGGTTTGTGTGTTATTCTATGCATTGCATTTGATGCCTAGAACTTGCCCCATGTGTTTGCAAAGCAAAATAGTAGTTTTGTTCAGTCTTGGAAGTGATAAAGGCATTTCTTTGTTGAGCCAGATATGTATATTTTACCCGCCTAATTGTTATGTATCGTAGTTAACCCCTTTGAGCCTGTAATCATGTTTCTTTGGAAACCACATTACAAGACTTACCCATTTGTTTGAGTTAACTATCTATTTGAACCTTTTAACCTCTCATGAGCACTTGAATTGTTATTAACTGTTTAAAAGTTAAAGTGTGGGGTGGTTAGTTTGGCTTTTGAGTGGAACTAATGAAATAAGGAGAAAGGTGTATTGTCTTGAAAAAGTAAGAGTCACTTGAAAAAAAAGAAAAAAAATAAAGAAAAGTAAAAAATAGTTGTATTGTTGTGAAAAACATTTCCTTGATAAGTGGTGACTCTTGAAGTAATTGTGCTTAAAGAAGTATGGGGTAATAATATTGATGTGAAGGTGGAGTTTGGTTTGACATAAGTATGGGGTTTGAATGTTAAATTAAATGTATTAAAGTGCTTAGGGAGGTGTAGTCACTCTTATATCTAAATATATCATACCCGTCCCACGGCCTACATTATAACCAAATAAAGTCCTACTTGATCCTAGACTGAATGAGCTCGATTAGTAGAGTAGTACACTGCGGGCAAGCTTATGGTGCATCTTTTGTGGCATATGAATGTTATTTCTGAGAGTGAGTGAATACTTTCTATCTTGAGTTCCTAAGTATTCTTAAATTTTATTATGTGGAACTACTCTCTTTTGTTGTGTGAGGACACTTGATTAATGAAGGAAAGGTAATGTCAGTGACCTCTATGTTAGAGTAAGTGGGTGAGTTGTAAATAATGCGTGGTACTTGTGAGTCAAATCTTGTGGTAAAGATGTAACACCCTTGTGCTTAGTCTATTTTAAATATTCTTGGTATGATGAGTTAGGGGAATTGTTTAAAAAGGTCGTGTCTATATAAAGTGTAATTTGATTACTCGAGGACGAGTAATGGTTTAAGTGTGAGGTGTTGATGATAGGCTATAATTACGTATTTTAGTCGCTTATTACACTCTAATTTACTGCACTTTAATTGAGTGCTAGCGTGAATCGCTAGCGTTTTGCACTAACTGTGTGTTTTATGCCTTGTAGGAGTGATTCCGAGCTATATAGATGTTATGGAATAAATTCAAGTAATTTGGAGTTTTGAAGTCTGAGTAAAAGCCTAAGGAATTAAGCCCGGATCGTGTTCAGGGGTCAAATTTGATAGTTAAGAACAAACGAAGACTCGAGTAGGCATATTGCGCACTGTCTAGTAAAATGGACATAACATTTTTCTCCGAATTCTATTTGAGCTATATAACATATGGTTGGAAAGCTAACTCAAAGGGCTACAATTTTTGTGTTCATATTCTTCCAAATTCCAAACTGAACAGGGTAAACGAATGCGGTCAAAACCGCTACTGCGGACCTGACATGGACTGAGACAGAATGTTGGTAAATGACCGCGCCCAGACTGCGTTTGGCCGCGACCGCGAGCTCCAAACCTGAAATAATTGTCCTTTTTTGCGTAGGATAAGGTAGAATTGTTTCGGCCCGACCCTACTTGGTATATATACATGGAAAAAGGTATTTTAAAGAAGCTGGACATACTTTTGACACAAATTCGACATGAGGCAGAGACACAATAGGATCAAGGCGGGGAATTCTTCTACGAGTTTTTCCTTCCTCTTCCTATTTTTCATTGTTGGTTATGACTTTTAGTATTTTAGTTTTACATACTATTATGAATAACTAATTTGTTATCTAGGGTTTTGATGGAACCTTTTGTAGGATAAATTCTTGTTATGTTTTTATATAATTGAGCCGTTGGATTTCTCTATTTGTTCAACTACGTGTTTATTGTTGTTGATTGAATTTCCACCGATTGACTGTGCCTATTTATTATGTGTTTCTTGAGAAAGGATACATATTTAGGTGGTTGTTGAACAACGTCACTCCTAACGTATGTGAGTAATCAATAGAGCGGGTTTAAAGGTAGGTTTAGAAATAACGAAGCCTTAACTTGGTCATAATGAGCGGTTAGATAAAGCCAACTAGCGTAGTTCGAAAGAATATGTCTAATAAATTGTTGTAGTTTCTCGAGAGAGAATTACGGCAGCTAAAGTGCTCATGATCAATAGAGAATACATAGGCGAAATTATAGAGAACATAGCGGGAAAGATTCTAACATTTGGGAAAATCATAACTCTAGACCTCCTTAGTTCTGTCTCAAATTTCACCATTGTTAGTTGATAATTTTACTGCTTTATAATAGTTGTTAGTTAATTAGTTAGAAATAAATATTATAATCTCTATAATTAGGAAATTGTTTGGACTTGTGGTTCTGAGCAATATTGAATAAATGTAGCTAAGCCTTAGTTCTCTGTGGGATTCGACTCCGTACTTGTAAACCGGATTATATTTGCAACGACCGCTTAGTCCTTTTTATAAGGCATAATTGGGCGTGATCAATGTACACAGATCGAGATGGAACTAAGGCAAACCATCACTGCCTTAGAGTGCAGACTCATGGAGGCTTTGAGTATTATCAATGCTGTGAAGGAAAAGATAGAGTCACTCGAGGAGCATGTTAGTGCTGGCGTGGCCGAGGCAGCCATCAATGTTGTGGTGACGAGGGAGGCTAATATCGAGGCTCCCAAAACCCCGGTGTTGAAAGGTGTTTGTGATGCACATAAGTGGAAAACTTCCTTTGGCACTTGGATAACTACTTCAGGCACGGCCAAGTGAGGGACGACGAGGCCATGATCATCACTGCAGTGTTGTACCTCTAAGACACTGCCATGCTATGGTGGAGAAGAAAGATGGCCGACATGGATAATTAAAGATCTATGTACTATTAGCACGTGGGATCAGTTCAAAGCCGAGTTCAAGCGACAGTTCTTTCCAAACAATGTCTTGTACGAGGCAAGGTGCAAGCTCAGGGAGTTGAAGCAAACAGGGAGCATACGTGTCTGCGTTAAGGAGTTCACTACTCTTATGCTTCAAATCCCCAACCTGACCAATGATGACTTGTTGTTCCACTTCATGGACGGGTTGCAAAATTCGGCTAAGCATGAGTTGCAACGCTGGCAAGTTGCTTATATAGACCAAGCCATAGTGGTTTTAGGTATGACAAGCACGACAAAAGCAAAGGTAAAGAATCAAAGTTTAACAATGACAAAGTTGGGGGAGACCATGGAAAAGTCAAGGAGATACAACAACAATACTACAAGACTCAAGATTCTGAAAAGTCGAGTGGCCCGCAAGGCTACGCCGAGAAGAAGGCACAGGCCGGTAAGAAGGGATGCTATATGCCGAGGGCCGCATGGCTTCAAGAACTGTCCCGACCTAAAGAGCCTCAGTGCCATGGTCCGTGAACGGAAGGAGCAGCCACAAGGAAAGAGTTCGGGAACCGTACAGTTGGGTTTGATCGGATTATGCGGTGTTGTCACGAAGAAAGCTATCCAACCTACCGAGAATGGCAATCAGTACGTGGATCTAACCATCAGCAACAAGCCCGCTTGTTCAATGGTGGATACTGGAGCACCTCATAATTTTGTGATTGAAGTTGCCACAAAGAGATCAAAATTAAATCTTGCTCCAACCAACTCTCACGTCAAGACCGTGAATACGGAGGCACAAAATGCTCGTAGGGTAGCTAATGGAGTTGGTGTCAAATTGGGAACTTGGAAAGGTATGACAAACTTTACCGTAACCGCTATGGATATCTTTGACATCATACTGGGGCAAGAATTCTTTAGACATTGTCATACTTTGGTCGATCCCTATCTCCAACGTCTCTTGGTTATGGAGCGAGAAAGAGCTTGCATGGTGTCACGACCCCAAATCCTAACAGGTCGT
>ML292553.1:0-10875 GCA_005239495.1 Nicotiana undulata | reverse complement strand
TTATAGTTTTAGCAGAGTTAGATTTATTTATTCTTAGATGCTCATGACTATTGACTCCAGTTCTTGGGAGGTTGTTTAGAATATTATGGGGACGCTAAGACTTAATATTATCATTTATGCTATGGTTGCTTGCTTATTATTTAATTGTGAACTATTTTAATTGAAAAAGGCGTAGCAATGTGATGGTTGGATAGCCTAGTTCCACGATAGGCGCCATCACGACCTGTTAGGATTTGGGGTCGTGACATCCATGATATTGCTCCTCCAGCTAATAGGAACAAATAACAAAATATCGATTTTCTTGTATCCATACAACTAGCATAATCTTAATATGAATATACAATCACGTCAAGATAATCAGATCTTCTATAAATTAGCATATAATCTTTCGTTCCTTGCAAGTATCACAACAAATTCTTTGCAGCCTTCGAGTGGTCCATCCCTGGATTACTTTGATATCTGTCTAACATTCCAATGAGAAAATTGATTCCTAGTCTCGTATATGTCTGGGTATACATTACGCTCCCAACTATAGATGCATAAGGAATATCTTTCATTTGCATATGTTTCAATTCATTTTTTGGACATTGATTGTCAATAAATTTATTCCCTTTTTGAATTTGAACGGGACTTGACGAGCATTTTCTATTCTAAATCTCTCTAACACTATTGTATAGAATAAATGTATTAGCAATTGCCTTTCTTTTATTGAATTCAAAATTTCTCCACCTTTTCACACTTTATTAATATAGGCTTTCTGAGACAATCTCAATATTCCTGGTGATCTATTTCAGAATATTTTTATCTCGATCACATAGGATGCCTCTCCCATATCTTTCATCTCAAAGTTTTTAGATTTTTTTTTTTTTGGTTTCATGCATCATACCAAAATCATTAGTAGCAAGAAAGATGTCATCAACATACAATACTAACATAATAAACTTACTTCCACTAACCTTTAGATATAAACAACGATCAACAGTGTTTTCCTTAAATTCAAAGGTGACAATAGTTTCGTTAAATTTAAGATAACACTGTCGGGAAGCTTGTTGAAAACCGTATATTGATTTCTTAAGTTTGAACACCATGTGTTCCTATTTTTTAAAGGCAAACCCCTCTGGTTGATCCATATAAACTTCTTCCTCCAAATTTTCATTCGAAAAGGCGGTTTTTAAATCCATTTGATGTAGCTCTAAGTCATAATGACCTACTAAAGCCATTATACTTCTGAGTGAATCCTATCTAGAGACCGGTGAAAATGTCTCTTTATAGTCAATGTCATCTTTCTGAGTAAAACATTTGGCAACAATTCTGGCCTTGTGACGTTTGATGTTGCCATTTGAGTCGTGTTTGGTCTTAAAATCCTATTTACACCCGACTCTTTTGCAACCTTCCGACAATTCAATAAGTTCTGAAATCATATTATGTTCCATAGACTTCAATTTATCTTTCATAGAATCTAATTATTCACTTTTAATGGCTTGTGAAAATAAAATTGGACCATTATCAATTTCAGAGTCAATTTCTGACTCATGTAGATAAACTAAATAATCATCTGAAATAGCACATCTCTTTTGTCTTTGAAACCTTCTGGTGGTTCATCTACTGGAGGTTCATTAACTATAATTTCATTGTTAGTATTTATATGTTGCTCTTGCTGATTGTTAGGTTGTATAACAACTTCAGGAACAACAATTTTAAAATAAGTGAAGGGTAGAGGAACTTGCACCCTAGCTTCTTTAATTTCCAAATTACGTTGTTCTTCACTCCCACTTTCTTCACCATTCTCAATGAACC
This sequence comes from Nicotiana undulata, assembly GCA_005239495.1. Lineage (NCBI taxonomy): Eukaryota > Viridiplantae > Streptophyta > Magnoliopsida > Solanales > Solanaceae > Nicotiana > Nicotiana undulata. The sequence goes on along the minus strand of ML292553.1, from coordinate 9,078 downwards.
TAGCATTTTCAATTTCAACTATTCTTGTACTATGTTTTGGATAGTAAAATCCGTGCCCTTTTATTTTTCTAGATAACCAGTGAAGAAACCACTGATTTGTAACGACCCGGTAGGTCGTTCCGAGAGTTTTAGACCCGTTTCCCCTATTTTCGCTTTATTTTGTGTGGTTCAGCTCTTGTGTGTTGTGTTGGTTTGGTTGGATCGGGTTCGGAATGATCGTGGTGAGAAATGAGATACTTAGTCTCTTAAGTTAGCTTTATGGTTAGAAAAGTCAACCGAAAGTAAACTATATGGTAAATGACCTCGTAATGTGAATTTTATGGCTCGGATAGCTTCGTTAGGTGATTTGAGACTTAGGAGTGTACTCGGAAGAGGTCCGGAATACAATTAGGCTTGAATTGGCAAAATTGGAGTTTTGGCGATTTCCCGTTGGAACAAGTTCGTAGTGCCATTTTGGATGTGTGTGCAAATTTTCAGGTCATTCGGACGTGGTTTGGGTGGTTTCGGCATCGTTGGCAATTTGGAAGTTTCTAAGTTCTTAGGCTTGAATCCGAGGTTGATTTCGTATTTTGGCGTCGTGTTGATTGGTTCGAAGGCTCGACTAAATTTTAATGAGGTTATGGGATGTGTTGGCATGTTTGATTAAGGTCATGAGGGCCTCAGGTGTCTTTCGGGTGACTTTTGAGCTAGTCCGGGCATTACCGGAACTCTAGCATGGTTCTGGTGCTTATTTTTCGCTGAGGGCGAAGGAAATTCCGTTGAGTGCGAAATTTTGGGCGCTGAGGCGCTCCAGGGAAGAATCCGCAGGTTCGCTAGTCTGCCTTCGGGAGGCTATATCGTCTGATCTAGAAGGATTTTTTAATGATTCAAAAACAAACATCGTAAGGCTTCGTGTCTAGTTTCCAAAAAGCTAAAGAAATCATAATTTGGACATCTGTAGAGAAAGTTATGGCCAATATAGTGAGGCTTGTCTGTGCAGCCACCAGAAGCGCGGTCAGCGCTAATGTTTCACGTCCGTGGAGGTTGGTTTCGCTGCAGCGCCCGGAATTTTGCTGTCAGCGGAATGGAGATGAGAAAATGCACTATATAAACGGAATTTAGGGCATTATTTCACATTTTGGACCTAGGGAGCTCGGTTTGTGGCGATTTTTCGAGGGGTTTTCAAGAAATACATCGAGATAAGTGATTCTAACTCGAACTTGGTTAATATACATGAATATATCAATGACTTCATCATTTGATTAGTAGTTTGAGGTAGAAATTTGGGGAAAATATTTAAAAACTTCATAAAATAATTTTTTTGGGATTTGAACATCGAATTGGAGTCGGATTTGAATGAAACTAGTATGGTTGCACTCGTGAGTGAATGGGTTCCCTAATTTTGTGAATTTCGTCAGATTTTAAGACGTGGGCCCGGGGGGCGGGTTTGACCAATTTCGAGATTTGTGCTCTAATTTGATAATTTTCATATGAGATTCATTCCTTTAGCGTATATTGATGATAATATACTGATTGTAGATAGATTCAGAGCATTTGGAGGACGAATCGAGGGGCAAGAGCATCGCGGGCTAGAGTTTTATACGGTTTGAGGTAAGTAATGACTGTAAATCTTGTCCTGAGGGTATGAAACCCTGGACTTCACATTGTATCATCTTTTTGGAGTGGCGCAAATGCTAGATGACGAGTGTGTGGCGTACATTGTTGGGGGATTGTGACTTAAAATTCACCCGACTCATTCACTAGTGCTTTGACTTAAAATTAAATATATTGTTAGATTCAGAATGGTTTATGTATTATTAAATATATATTTTAGGCAAATCATCAAAATACAACTTTAGACATTATGATGCTTACGTATCTTAGCTTAATTCGATAACTTTTCCTGCACCAGTTAGTAATACTTACTATCTTTGGATATATTTAAATATAACTAATGGCACATCTGAATAATCAACTTAATGTTCGACTTAACTAATAACAAAGAATTCACGTACAAGTGTCAATTTAAGTCGTTTAAAGAATTCATTTACATGACAACAAGGATAATTTCATCTTTTTACTTTGCCGAATCCACAGTGCCAAAGGATCATGAGATCAGATGATAATCAAATACACTATTGGTCTTCAGCACATAAAAGCAATTTACATTTGCTTCTCTATTACTAGTACTAGTAATTATGAAATTTCTTAAGTACATAATTAAGGTTCACAAAATTGAGAAAACATTAACCTTAACGGAAAATCATTAGTTCCTAAACTTTGCGCTCTGATACCACATGTAAGGATTTTCACAATACTAGATTGTGGTTCATAAATAATCTATAAAAAGTTCTATCAATAAACTAGAACCGTGGAACTATATGATTTTCACATAAAATACATAGGTAAATGGTCTCCTGGCCACTTAAACTTGTAGTGGTTTGTCAACCCGGTAAATCAACTTAGAATTTTCCCATTTGAACACCTCAACTCAATAAAATAGATATAAATAAACACCTCTGATCGTTGACTATGCTTATGTGGCAAGTATCCCTTTTCTCTTTGCTACGTCATTCCTCTACTCCTCCTCTTCTTCCCGTCCCCAATCTCTTCGTTTTTTCCTTCTCCCCGTCCCCAATCTCTTCATGTTTTTCTTCTCCCCTTAATTCTTGTCAAAAGGTATTTCTCAGTTAAAGAAAGAAAAAGAGTTGAAGGTGGAAGAGATAACTGTGTTTGAAGGATTGACTTAATTAGGAGAAGATGGGATGTTTAGTCCGACGGATAGTTAGTCTATTAATAGACGGAGAAATAGATAATAGGAGGAAATTGTACTAAGGAGATGGGATGGGGATTGACGCCGATAAAATTCCGTACTGCTCTGTTGCCGGAATAAATTACTTAGCGGCTAAAAATGATGGAGTTGGCCGGTGAAAATGGTGGCTTTGCCGAGAATCAAAATCGGTAAGTAAAATTGGTGATGATGAAGAAGGCGCAGAAGGAGTAGGTTTTCTGTTACATTTGGGTTTGGCCATTTAGGCTTGACTTGACGGTGTGTGGTGGTAGTGGTGCTGGTGGCAAAGTTATCGTGGAGTAATAGTTGAGACATGACGGTGATAAAGAGAAAGAAAATAATAAATTAGAAATTTGGTAAATTGATAATAAAAATATGGTACCCACAAATTACAAGTGTCGAAAAATAAAAAGTCATAGAGTGTGACTTGTCATTCTTGTCAGGCAATCGAAGTTCACGCTCTGATGGATGTGTTTATTGATATTTACTTCATTGAGTTGAGGTGTTCGAATGAAAAAGTTCTAAGTTTCTTTACCGGATTGACAAACGAATGTAAGTTTTGGTGGTCAGGAGACCATTTTGCCAAATACATATACAACAACTTCAATCAAGAAAACTTCTCGGAATCCATGATGTGTTTGCCTGATAATATTGAACGGAAGCCTTCTTCAGAATTATTGTTCTTTAGAAAAATAGTACTTTTCTCTCTCCATCTTTTCTGTTTTTTTTTTCCAGAATAGAATACGATCGAATTACGCTATTCTTCATTTAATAGGCAGAGAGAGGGACCATGAGTTAATGCCCACTTTGCATCAAAGTGAGTTAGTGGGGAGCTATAACCATATTTAACTTCCCCTAATTTTATCCAAATACTAATTTAACAATATATGTATTAAACCAAACATTTTATAAGCCACGTGGCCATATTTTACAGAAATATAACTTGCATTATATGGTAATCCAAAAGCAATAAATTGAAGTCAATTTAGTGCAAGCTAAATAAAACTATTCTAAGCTAAGTTTGCCATGTTTTATGATTTTGAAACTGATCATGTTCACTACTAGAAGTAGTATTAACAAGACCAGCTATATTGAAAATATCGTTGTGAGAGAGAGGTCTTAGACCCAAGAAATCCTTTGTCATAATATCCTCATTAATGCCACTGGTTGTTTCTGAGAGCGTAGTTCCGTTGAAGTCATTATCTTTCTTTGAATTCAAAGTGCCAAAGCCACCAAATGCATCTTCAAACGTTGACCCTTCAAACCCTGTAGCATTAGCAAAAGAAAAAGATGGTACTGTAGCTGCAGCAACTTTATTCCCGTATGAATTGCCTAAGGTATTAATAAGGCCAGTACTATTTGTCAGCTCAAATTCACGTGATGACAAATTGAGTCCAAACTGATCAGTTTGTTTGCTAGCTGCAGCTGCTGCAGAATCAGTAGTAACAGACACGTGAGTTTGGTGGGGTGATTGTCTCATCAGAATGGCAGCTGGGCCTGTACTGTGTGCAGGAGACGATGCAGAGACAGATGCACTTGCTTTGTTACTCATTGTAGCACCCAACTCAGCTGCTTTCTGCAGCAATGCAGTCGCAGAAATGTGTGGGGAGACCGCTGCTTCTCCTGTTGAATGGTAAGGTGGTGCTAGTGCCGTAAGTCGTCATGTTGAATACATAATTAAATAAATGAAAGTGTACTTTATCTTATAAATTTAAATGAATATATTCCACTGAAACACAATTCAACATGATATCAGAATATTGCAAGAGGTTCTGAATTGAATTCAAAATGTCAACACCACCTAAAAAATATTCCACGCGAACACACACGTGAGAACATTTGTATTGCATTGCCATCTGAAAAAAATTAAATTTTAACCAAATTTTTTTTATTCAACCATCTCGTTGTCTACTTGAATCGGATATTTTAAATACCAACTAAGATTTAGAATACTAATAAGTCACAAAAAATCCCCTGATATTTTTATCTATTTTGTAAATTCAAAACTAATAAGCGATTCGATAAGGAAAATTATTTATTTTATTATGCTATTATTTGTGTTTGACATAATATAATTAAGCAAATAAAAAAATGTGATCTCTCGAACAATATAAGCATTTAGATGAGATATTGTTGATTAAATAATACTCCTATAAGTATAAGCATTTAGTTGATCAAACAGTTGATTACCTCCAAAATTAGGGTTTGCGTTGTCATGGAAATGAGTTGACGTTAAATCTTGGTGGCTCTGCGTGTATTCTTGATCTAACCTAGTGGCTTGAAATACTGATGAGCTAAAGTCAGCAGGTACTGATGAGGGTGGGCCAGGACCAGCTCCAACAAATGGTTGGCAAGTCATTAGCCATTGAGGAATCTCAATATTATGTCTTAGATGATTGAAATCATGACTTGACTGCTCCTTTTTCATGGAAAATGCCGCAGCAGCTGGGAATTCGTGGCTGTTAAAATACTGGGGCGTTTGAAACTGGAGCTGATTCATATGAGATGTTGAAATACTACCAGCTGCTTGAGATGGGAAACTAATTATTGGATTTCCTCCATTTATTGCTGACCTTGCACTCTCCGCTGCTAAAGTATCGCAGAAAGCTCTGTGTGTGATGAAACTATCCCGTCTGAAATAATAAACAAGAAAAAAGGATGATAAAAATTTAAGTGCTGAAATAGAAAAAAACAGTGTCATATCGTCATAAAAATACACAAATTTACATATACACATAAAACCATGGGCACTAATGACCAATAGTTGGTGTTATTAGTTTTGTCCCCTTATGGGAATGAGTGGAAATATGATACTGATATATTATACTACGATTAATCATTCCACAGAATCCACACCATAATAATCCCATTATCACTTTTCACACCTAGGCTAGGCACTTAGACCCTAAATAATAATAGATAAAAAAAGATAATAATTACAAAAAGTAGAAAGAAAAGAGACCAAGAAGGGTTATAATTATAGATTTTGAATTTGAGCTCTTAGTATGAAGTTACTTTTTATATGTATCACTTAATTACTTCATATGTATAATTTTCCGGCGCGAATCCGAATTTAATGGATTTAATACATACTAGACACCAAATGAAAAAGAAAAAAAAAATGATGCTTATTTTAATTGGTTAATTACCTTGAAAAAAGGGTACCACATTCACATCTATATTCTCTAGTGCCACAGGTTTTGGAGTGAGCTTTGCAGTCAGATTGAACTGCATAACGTTTTGAACATTTCTCACATTTCCACTTCTTCTCACCATGCTTTCTGCTGAAGTGTTTCTTGATTCCAGTTAAGTCACCTAATGCCCTAGATGGGTCATGGTGCACACAACTAGGCTCTGGACAAACATAAACCTTCTTTCTAATCACTTCTTTATTTGTTCTTTGCTTTAGCTTCCATGGCAAATTGTGCCCTCTTCTATGGAGTTGCAGATTCTGATCTCTTTTAAAACCTTTGTTGCAGATTTCACAAAAGAATCTATTGGTTGCCACTAGTGTCTTTGGTGACAAAGCTATCACTTCTGCTTCAGGATCTGTTCCAATAAAAATTGACGACTTTGTATTGAGACACTTGTAAAAAAATTAGATGGACTTTGTCCAGCTGGTTATTAAACTTTTACAATAACAACAGAGATAGTGCGTACACAGACCTTATCACTACCTCGTAAGGTAGACCGATAATTCATAAAATTCAAGAGTTTGAACGCCAAAACAAATTGAATGTGAAAAACAAGTTTAACTTTTAATTTGATAAAGATTGATGAATTAATTAGACCTGGATTGCCAGCTTGGTTTCTCTTTTTCTTGATTTGTTGTTGTTGTTGTTGTGGATTTTGATTCTGAGGAATGAAAATGCCTCCAATAGTAGTATCATTCATGTTGTTGGAAGAAGATAAACTTGCTTCACCAGATGCAGAAGTTAAATTGGACATGTTTTCCTCCACTATATGAACATGTTGTTGCTTTTGTTGAATATTCATCATCTATAGAAGCAAAGGCTTTAATTTTTTGCTTAAAACTAAAACAAATGAGAGATTGGGAGGATATGTATGCTAGCTAGATCTAAAGACAAAACCAAACCTAACTAGAAAAAGCTATAGACATGGATAGAGGCAAAAATCTAGTTTCTTTTTGAACCTCAAAAACTTCTATTCCCTATACTACTCTTGCTTATTTCTTCTTCCTTTAGTTTGGCATCACCACAACAAACAAGGTTTAGTTTTTTTTGCAACTAAAGAGAGAGAGAGAGAGGTGTGGATGAGAAGAGGATATCATCTCCTCTCTCCACAGGATGGAATTAGACCACTCCAGCGAGCTACTGCTAAGTCTGACGTGCAATTTCTGTCTTTTCTTTTGTTCTCTTCCCTACCCATAAATATCTCATCTTTCTTTATACTATAGTACTATTTTGCCTTTTAACAATATATTCAAACTTTTTATTTTAAAAAAAAAAGAACTTTTGCCTAATTGCACCACCCTTTTGCATTCACTCATAAAGTAGCTCAAAAAATCAACATGTAGATTTAAAAAGAGAGTTTGATTTGTATTTGAAGAGTATTGAAAGAGACTGAGAAGGAGAGATGGAGACGTTGAATTGCATGTATAGTATAATATTATCATTCATTGGTACGAGTAGACCCCTCTCTTCTACTAATTAAATGCAACTTTATCTATTTACCATCACATGATTGAGTCATTGATTGATTCCCTAACAGACATGTATAGTCCAGTCAAAGTTACCCCTCCGTCTTATATTATATTATGTGTCGAGTTTCTCTTTTACACGCCCCTTAAGAAATTTTAAAATATAATTTTTCTTCGTTGAATATTTATTCTATTTATGGGTTATCTCTATCTTCAAGAACAATTATTATCTAAGGGTAAAAAAGAAAAAAAAAAAAACAATCAATTTGTCTTGAACTTCTAAAAATGACAAATAATTTGTGATAACTATGTTTAGTACCTATTTATGTAAATATATTTGACTGAGCATGAAGTTTAGGAAATAAAGGAATATTTTTAAAATTTATGGTCTAAAACAAATCATAAAAAATTATGTTGTTAGACAGAAATTTAAAGTTGAATTGTTAGTGAATATAAAAAGAAGTCATTCTTTACTAGACTAGTTTGACACCTCTTTCTTTTATCATTCAACAATATAATTCCCTTCTCTTTCATTTCATTTCGTTATCATTCAAGATTCAACCTTATAACTTTTTTAAAAACAAAAACCCGAGCAGAAATTTCTGACATTTTTGTACTCCTTTCTATATTTAATAATGGTGTGAGAGAGATGATTCTTACAAAACTTTCCCCAGCTGGGTTTTTCTTTTTATAAATTAATTCAGATATGGGTATAATTTCCCCAGTTGAGTTAGAAAGGGAGAAAGGCCAGCTAACTAAGTGAGTAGAGACGTAAAATTACCAGCTTAATTATATAATAATACCATGCATGTCTTCTTCTACAATTCAAATCAATATCGTGATACATATAGTTAGTTATTCACGGTAAGAACTTTGATCCTGAATCGATGGTTTATTGGAAACAGTCTCTTTATCCTCACAAGGTAGGAGTAAGATCTGCGTACACACTATCCTCCCCAGACCCCAGGGTGTGAGATAATACTCAGTGGCGGAGCCACCTTACGGGAAAGGGGTCAAATGACACCCCTTTACGATAAAAATACACTGTGTAGGTAGGTAAAACAAATTTACATGTATATATATACTATGTATTGACTCCCCTTAATTTCTTGGTACGTTTACTTTTATATATTTTGACACCTCTTGACGGAAATTCTAATTCCGCTATTGATAATATTGGGTATGTTGCTGTTGTCGCAAGAACTTTGATGATCAAATTGACTTTACATGATTTCAGTCCTATTTTTTCAATGTAAAGAAGTACAAGATTAAATTTTGCAACTACATTCCCTGTTATTAAACTTGATATAATATGTCACAAATTGTCACTTTAAACCTCTTGCTGTATTTTCGCTTCAACTCTACAATAAAAAGTGTTGTTGACAAACAATTTGATCGAACTATTGTCTTTTATTGTCTTCTCTAATTGCATCAGAAACCCCATTTTTTAATTGCTGATGAGTTGTATTCTGTTTTTATGATTCAACAAACTTTTATGTGAAGAACCAGGTCGAGGACCTAATGCACATACAGTATCACAAGTCATTTATGTCTTCAGGAATTCCGGATCATTCTCACTGAATGGGGACGGATCAGATGAGGGACCGGCTCCCTCATCGGACTCACAGATTCAAGAACAAGTCAACTT
>ML292552.1:0-51495 GCA_005239495.1 Nicotiana undulata | reverse complement strand
AGATCTTCTTCAACACCAGCTGCCCCGGTGTGAACTGCCTGGGCTTGACTCTTTTATTGAAGGCTCTGGTCATTCTATTCGGATAGAGTTGTCCATGACATACCGCATTCATCCTCTTTCTGTCTATGAGGGCTAGCTGCTCATAATGGCTCCTTATCCATTTTGCGTCGCTGAGCTCAGCTCCTTGTATGATCCTTAAGTAATGAATCTCCACTTCGACAGGAATAAAAGCTTTTGTACCATAAACCAGTAATTAAGAAGTTTCCCCAGTTGATGTGCAGACTGTGGTGCAGTATCCCAGTAAGGAAAATGATAGCTTTTCGTGCCACTGTTTATGATTTTCTACCATCTTTCTCAATATCTTCTTGATGTTCTTGTTGGCGGCTTCTACGGCTCTATTCATCTAAGGTATATAGGTTGTATAATTCTTGTGCTTGATTTTGAAAGTCTCGCACATGGCCTCCATTAGGTAACTGTTGAGATTGGAAGCATTGTCGGTGATGATTGACTCTGGAACTCCGAATCGACAAACAATACGTTCGCGGACAAAGTCTACCACAACTTTCTTAGTAACTGATTTGTGAGATGCTGCTTCGACCCATTTGGTGAAGTAATCAATAACTACCAAGATGAACATGTGCCCATTTGAGGCAGTGGGCTCGATTGGACCGATACCATCCATTCCCCAGGCGACGAATGGCCACGGTGAGCTAGTTGCATTGAGCTTGTTTGGGGGTACCTTTATCATATCTGCATGTACCTAACACTGGCAGCATTTCCGCACATACTGGATGCAGTCCGTTTCCATGGTCATCCAGAAATAACCGGCTTTGAGTATCTTCTTGGCCCAAACAAAACCATTCACATACGGGCCGCAGGTCCCAGCATGTATTTCTTCAAGCAGTTTAGAAGCTTCCTTTACATAGACACATATCAGTAATCCCAAATTGGGAGTTCTCCTGTACAGGGTTCCTCCGCTGTGAAAGAAACTATTGGAAAACCTCCGAAGCGTGCGTTTCTGGGTATGATTTGCATGCTCCGGGTACTCTCCTTTTGCCAAGTACTCCTTGATGTCGTCGAACTATGGTTTTCCGTCTGCTTTTTCTTCAACATGGGCACATATGCCGGCTAGCTATGGATCTTTACTGGAATAGGATCAATGAAGTTCTTATCTGGATGTTGAATCATGGATGATAAAGTGGCCAGTGCATCGGCAAACTCGTTCTGAATTCAGGGTACGTGCAGAAATTCCGTCTTTGTGAACCTTTTTCATAATTCCTGCACATGGTGCAGATACGGCAGTATCTTGGAATTCTTGGTAGCCCATTCTCCTTGTACTTGATGTATAAGCAAATCTGAGCCACCAATTACCAGTAGCTCCTGAATATTCATGCCGATGGCCATGTTCAGCCCTAGTATGCAAGCTTCATACTCTACCATGTTGTTGGTGCAGGGAGATCTGAGTTTAGCAGATACCGGATAATGCTAGCCGACTTTTGATACCAAGACAGCTCCAACGTCGACTCCTTTGAAATTTTCTTTTCTGTCAAAGAACATCCTCCAACCGTCATAGGATTCAGCAACGTCTTCTCCTATGAACAAGACCTCTTCATCGGAAAAATACGTTTTCAGGGGTTCGTATTCTCCTCCCACAGGGTTTTCAGCAAGATGATCTGCTAGTGCCTGTCCCTTGACCGCTTTCTGGGTCACATAGACGATGTTGAACTCACTAAGCAGGATTGTCCACCTAGCTAGCTTGCCAGTGGCCATGGGCTTCTGAAAGATATACTTCAGGGGATCCATCCTTGATATGAGGGAAGTAGTGCCTCAGCTTCTGGGCTACCCAGGTTAGAGCACAATAGGTATGTTCCAGTAGAGAATATCGTGCCTCGTATGGAGTGAACTTCTTACTCAGATAATAGATAGCATGTTCCTTTCTTCTTGTCTCGTCATGCTACCCCAAAACGCAATCGGGGCTCCATCTAGTACTGCAAGGTAGAGTAACAAGGGTCTACTGGGCTCTAGCGGGACCAAGACTGGTGGGGTTGATAAGTAATCCTTGATTCTGTCGAAGGCCTTTTTACAATCCTCGGTCCATTTGGTCGCATCGTCTTTCTTTAACATCTTGAAGATTGGTTCACATATGACCGTGGACTGGGCTATGAACCGGCTGATGTAATTTAGCCGTCCCAAAAAACTCAGTACGTCCTTCTTATTTCTCGGTGGTGGAAACTCCTAGATGGCTTCTAATTTTGATAGATTCAGTTCTAACCCTCGGCGGCTGACGATGAACCCAAGAAATTTCCTATAGGAACCCCGAATGCACACTTTGCGGGGTTTAATTTCAAGATTTATTTACGCAATCTGTCGAAGAATTTCCCCAAATGTTCTATATGATCCGTGTCATTCTTATATTTGATGATAACGTCGTCCACATATACCTCGATCTCTTTATGTATCATGTCATGGAAGATTGTAGTCATAGCCCTCATGTAAGTGGCCCCAGCATTCTTTAGGCCGAATGACATCACCTTGTAACAGTATACTCCCCATGGCGTAATAAAAGCCGTTTTCTCAGCGTTCTCTTCGTCCATCCAGATCTGATGATAACTGGCGAAACAATCCACAAATGACTGGAGGTCATGTTTGGCACAATTGTCAATTAGGATGTGTATGTTTGGAAGAGGGAAATCATCCTTTGGACTGCTCGGTTGAGATCCCGGTAATCGACAAAAACGTTGACCTTTCCATCCTTCTTAGGTACTGGCACGATGTTGGCTAACCATGTTGGGTATTCCACTACCCTGAGGACTTTGGTGTTGATTTGTTTTGTGACTTCCTCCTTGATTTTCAGACTCATATCAGGCTTAAATTTCTGGAGCTTCTACTTCACAGGTGGGCACATTGGATTCGTGGGCAATTTGTGAGCCATGATAGATGTACTTAGTCCGGTCATATCATCGTACGACCATGCAAATATGTAATCATATTCCTTCAAGAATTGTGTGTACTCTTATTTCTCTGACAGTGACAAGTGGATGTTCATGCGAGTTTCTTTGACAGTCTCTGAATCTCCCAGATTGATCACTTCAGTTTCGTCCAGGTTGGACTTAGGCTTGTTCTCAAAGTCTTCCACCTCTATGACAATTTTCTCGGGTATGATATCTTCTTCTTCTGAATCGCTATCCTTTTGTTGTGTTGTCTCATTGCATGTCACAGTCATTGGTTCATCAAGACGGAAAATAGTAATGTTGTATAGATTAAAGTATAAGAGAAAAGATGATAATAATAAATACTGATTCATTGAAACATAAAAGTGATTTTCAATAATTTAAATGAATGTTTTGGAACATTGGAGATTTTATTTAAAAATAGAAATGCAAAAGGAAATCATTAGCAAACGAAATAAACAGTGCTTGTTCAGCCTTGCTACCCCGGGACTCGTCGGGCCCTGGATGGTTTGACAGTCCAGTTTCTGAGGAATGATCCCTTGATTACGGCTTGGATGATAGGGCCTTCCTCCTCATCCTCCTCGACAATAACACAACAGTCCATATCTTCGTCCTCCAGGAATAAGTTCCCCATGGCTGCTAAAGCTTCCTCCTCCTCTGATCCCCATATGATGCTGACTTGCTGGAAAGTCTGCTCCAAGTGCGGTATGGGTCTCTTCAATAGAAAGTAAGGATCGCGCCATGGTGGCGATCAGTCGTTGTACTCTTGAAAAGTGTACTGATAGCCTAGGCCAAAGGTAGTGTCATGGCGCTTTAACTGTATCAGTTTGGAGATCCCCTGAAGATTCTTACCGAGACTCTTGCCAGGCTCGTATCCGCTCCAATTCAGTATGCTTTCAATCTTACTGCTCCACCACTTATCTTTGTCTATTTCATTGAGCCGCTCGATGTGGTGATAGGTTTCTCCACCCAGCCTTCTTCTACGCTCAACCACCGGGATGGTCTGGCGGTTGTAGATGGGGTTGCTCCCGTCTCCGTGTATAATTATCTCCTAATGATTCCATTCAAATTTTACAACTTGATGAAAAGTCGACGCCACAGCTCCGGCGACATGTATCCATGGTCGTCCCAATAACAGATTATAGGACGCAGATATATCCAACACTTGAAATTCGACCTTAAACCATGTAGGTCCAATTTGCAGACAAAGACTGATTTCTCCAATGGTGGACCTTTAAGACCCGTTGAAAGCCTTCACATTTATGGACCCCTCTCGTATCTCGTACAGTTCTTTGCCCAACCTTTTCAGTGTTGTCAATGGGCAAATGTAAAGGATGGACCCTCCATTGATCATAACCCTGGTAATGAAGTAATCTTCACATTGCACGGTAATGTGCAGTGCCCTGTTGTGACTCAAACCTTCAGGTGGCAATTCATCCTCGTGGAAGGTAATTTTGTGGCTTTCTAATTCTTGCCCTACCATGTTGGCCATTTCTCCATCGGTGATGTTATTAGGCACATAAGCTTCATTTAACACCTTCATCAGAGCACTCATGTGTGCTTCCGAGTTCTGCAGCAATGATAAGATGGATATCTAGGCTGGATTTTTGTTCAGTTCATCTATGACTGAGTATTCTCTGGCCTGCACCTTTTTGCATAGATCATCTGGGCCTGTTTCAATTACGGGCGGTCTGTTGGAAGCCTGTTTGCTAGACTCTCCCAAGTGTTCAGGTGTATAGACCCTTCCGGTCCTAGTCATCCCCTGTGCAGCACCAGCTTCTTCTATCTTGACCTTTCCTTTCCCTCTAGCTTTAGCTACGTAATCCCAGGGCACAACATTAGTGTTGAAAGGTGGCGTGGTTGACTCTGTCACTGTAATTGGTGTGGCCACCCTTACTTCAAATGGGATGGGCACCGTGGCAGGTGGCATTACTTCAACCTCGAATGGCACAGGCATGTCTGTGGGTGGTGCTTCCTCAAACTTAAATGGGACTGATGTAGTTACCTCAATATCTCCTGACGGCTGAATCTGTACTATAATGGGATTAAGCGTAATTGCTGGATTCTTGGGATCGTCACATTCTTTGATTAACTCGATTGACCCCTCTAGGTCCCATTCTTCATCGATTTCTATCACATTGACGCCTCCACCCCTGTGGTCTGGGAGGGGGTTATTGCGGACATTGGGAGTAGCCTTCTTTGCCTGGATGATTTTATTATCAATCAAATACTGGATTTTATCCCTTAACGAACGACATTCATCGATGGTATGTCCCTTCATGCCGGAATGGTACGCACAAGTTTTGTTTGGATCGACCCACTAGGATGGATTTTCAGTGGCTACAGCAGGGATGGGAGTGACGTAACCAGCAGCTTTTAGCCTTTCATACAGTTGGTCAATGGGCTTAGCAATGGCGGTATATTGTTTGGGTGGCCTGCAATCAAATTCAGGTCGAGGTCTTGGGAAGTTTTGGCGAGCTGGAGGTGACTAGAAGTGAGACGGTTGGGATTTGTATGTGTGATAAACAGTGGCTAGTTTGGAATATCTGGGAGATATGGGTTGATATGTAGGTGGAGGTGACAGTTGATATGTTGGTGGAGGTGCTGATTGATATGTGGGTGGGGGTGCTTGGTATGCAAGTGGAGAGGTTCGGTATGTCAGGGGAGATTTGGGTCCCTGTGCAACCATTACCGCTCCTATGTCTTTCTTCTTGGATATACCACCAGACTACAGTGCCTTATTGGTGGCTTGCAGTGCCTCAAAATTAGTGACCATTCCGCTCTTGATACCTTCTTCAATTCTTTCCCCAAGCTTGATGATGTCGGAGAACTTGTGATTTGCCTTGACGAAGAATTTGTTCATTTGCTCTTCGTCTAGTGCAGGCCTGACCTTGGCTGCTTCAGACCTCCAACAAGTGGCATACTCGCGAAAGGTTTCAGTGGGCTTCTTCTTGAGGTTCTGGATGTAAAACACGCCCGGTGCATTTTCCGTGTTGAACCTGAATCGGTCCATGAAATCTGATGCCATACTTACCCAATTGAACCACTTCTTAGGGTCCTGGCTGATGTACCAAGACAAAGCATCCTCTGTGAGGCTCCTCATGAATAGTTTCATCTGAATCTTCTCGTCTCTTCCAACCCCTACCAATTTTTCACAATAGGTCCTCAGATGGACCCTGGGATCACCAGTACCGTCGAACATCTCGAACGTCGAAGGTTTGTAACCCTTCAGTAGTTCTACATCAGGCCGTATACAGAGATCCTCATAATTCAATCCTTCGATCCCCTTATCTCTTTCCACGCCTTGAACTCGGCTAGTCAATTTCTTGAGTTCTTCGNTATATGGGGTTATTCTGGTGGCCTAGTGTCCCCCCCCCCCCCCCCCCCCCTTCTTTTTTTCCTCTCCTTTAGGATCGGTCAGGGTTTTTGACATTGTTGGGACAACTCGCTTCCTTTTGGGAAAGGGGTTTTCAAGTTTAAGAGTCGCCACCTAACGATTTTGAGGTGCGTTAGGGCACCTATCAGGGGTTCATTATGACTATGTTTGATAACCAGAGACAGGGCAAAGGCTTGAAATTATCCCAAGGGGAAGGTGTTAGGCACCCCTCAGGATCCACAAGTGTGGTTCTCGGCCAAATAGCTTTTGTGAGGTTGTACAATTAGCAAATAAACAAGTATGGCTCAAATAATAGGGGATTTCAGTGTAAATACACAAATATTTGAAAACAATTAATGGAAAGATAGAGTTTTAAAAGAATTACAATCTAAGCATGTTTATGAAGGGAAAGGGGTATCCTAGGTTTGTTTATACTATGGATCACATCAATGCAATACCCGGTATGACACTCCTCAAAGAGGGGCTACACGTGGTATTAGCGCACCAGTCATCATGTACATATCTACCCTTTCCCACCCCGTGAAATTAACTAAAGCGAGTGTTGGTCTCGACCTATATTGCATGTTGTTACCCGTCCCTTCCTATTAGTCCCGGAGGAATTTAGGACTTCTACCCTATGAAGGAGGTGTTAGGCAGACCCTCAAGTTTTTAAAAAGGTGAAAATACTAAGGCGGCATATAAGAAAACAGATAGGACTTCAATTAAGGGGAGCATGGAAGACAAATAGAAGGCTCAGATATACCTCCGCACATAGTACACATAAACAGCATGACTCATACACAGTTAATGTCCAGATTCAGGTTCAGATCCTAAACATTGGATCTAAATGATAACACAAAGATAGTTTTGTTGCATAACTCAGAGAGGAAGTCTTAATCAGGCTTGCCTACTGGTTTTAAACATTCTGACAGTTGAGCACTAATCACAAAAGACACTTCTGGTTTTATTTCTTTATGGTTGATTACCTAAGGCTTGCCTAGGCGGGGAATAATATGTAGCAATTATTCAGAGTTATAACAGTTTCAGGTCGTTATACCTAATAGCATGCAATTCTAAGTGTTGCAAAATATTCAGAAACTAATTACCAGTTGTTAGAACAAGAAGGTTGTTTTTTATACATTTGTGTTTAGACTAAGTGTAGTTAAATGAGTACGATCCTATAACATGATGTCTAATGCAGAATGATGCATATGCAGTCGCTAAACAGGATCTCTAAATGCACTTAGAATCACAACATTATGCACAGTTTCAGGAATAACATAGGTGACGGTTTTTAATGCCTGTTTATCTTAACACATGTTTTCTAAGTGAGGAGCATGGTTGCAGCAGGCATAACAACTAATATTAATACGTTTTATCCTAAGATAGGATTTCTAAATGAGGTTTCGGAACATGTTTACAAGGCAAAATCACATAATAACAATTTATTTTGTTGGCATTATTTTTTTCCTATAGACAGGATTTCTAAGTGATGATGAGATGCTTAAAACAATACATATAAATCCTTAAATAGCATGATATCTAATGCATGGTATGCTTGTCATGTTGTACCTAAACATGGCTGCTATTGCTCATAGAGAAAGTAAACCTATGAAGCATGATTTCTACTCTTGATTACACTACAACATGCATATTACCCACTCCTTTTCACTATCCAACCCCAGAGTTGTTTACAATTATTTATTACAGACCACTGAATAGGAATTACATAACCAAAATATATATATATAAAATAAGAAGTTAACTATAGGGAGCCTACAGCATAGGCCCAGATCTCCATGTCCTCAATGCCAAGTAATGTTTCACAGCCTTTTCACAATCCGGGTGTGTCAGAGTTCCCTAAGGACCTCAAGGGATCCCGGGCAGTGCTCACACCCAGATTTCATAGCCAAGATAGAGTAAGTGCAGTGTGGAAAGGCCAGCTTTTGTGTGTCAAAGTTCAGAGGGAGCTCAAGGGTCCCAAGGCAATGCTCACACAAAAGGGGCAGAACTTAATGGTCTAAGAGTAGAGTGAGAGTGCTTGATATAGTTTGAAAAACTTTGAGTAGAAAAACAGTTTTGGAATAGAGAGTTAATTGAGATAGACTTTTCATTATAAAAGTTTAACCACTAAAACAGACAGAAAGAGCAGAAACACCCGACAAGTACACAAAGAACTCATAATAGTCAATCAATCACAACCAAAGGTAATGGGAGTTGAGGTACACATAGGTACAGAGTACTAAACATGTAACATATATGAGTATGCATAAACAATCAGAGATCCTAAGGGGTTTAGGAATTGGGGAATACAATAGGGTATGGGATTAGACCATCATAACAGTACCAAATAGTTAAGACTCTAATCAGAATAATGTACCAAACACAGCCATGGGGGATTCATAAAAAAACATGTATTAAGTATACAGAGACATGTTGGTCATGACAAACAAAGCATAACTTAACATGTATATGGGCTTCAGGATCTTAATTACATGTTGAACAGCAAAATAATAAATAAAAGCAAATTAGAAACACAATGAATTGCAACAGTAGTAGAAACATATTGGTTGGAGAACTAAAATCTGAATTAGAACATACCAGTGAGGTGAAGAAAGCAGTAACACAAAGCAAAAGATAGGAGATGCACAGTAGTTAGCCTTGGCTTGGAGCCGGCTAAGTTAGAGTAGTAGCAAGTAGCACAGAAGAGAGAATAGAGAGAGTAGCAAGTTTTAGTTGTGAGAGAGAGAGAGTTGAACTGATTCGTTCGTGTGTCTCAATGAGAGAATGGAGTATGCATATATATATAGTTTTGAAAACAAGTAGCAATAAGGTAGGAATCAAAATTAACCAGTAATTAAGGAACTGAGCATCAATTAGTACACAATCAGTATAGGTGCCCCTTAATTGAAGGAATCAAATTCAAACGGTATTATCAGACACCAAATAAGGGAAAGTATCATATGTAGCTTAGAGGAATATTCAAAATAGTGTAAAATCAGCATAAGTATCCCTTGATTGAATGGATTAAATTCAAACGGCTAATAGGCAAATAACGAGTAAGGAAAGTTCCCATGCATAACCATATAAGGAAATAATTTCAACCTAACACAAGTATGCAATTGAGACTAGGTTCATCAGATTTAATTAAGGAAATATGGATCATTTAACGGTGAATCAACCATGTAACAAGGTAAGAAATAAGTTAAAGGTCGGAAATAGTAAGAATATTCCATAAGAATCAGTAAGGTTTTCAAATCACAAAGAATCAGGGATTCAAAATAATAAATCAAGAACCCTAACAGAGAATCAGGGACTCGAACAGGAATAACATCAATTAGGCAAATAATAGGCAAGCAAAGGCATAGCAAGGTAAATAATCACATAGAATCAGGGATTCGATGGTAGCATACAGTAAGTGACTAAAGGAATTAACAAACGAACATGATATAACAAGGATAGTTAAAGAGTCAAAAACCCTAATGACTATAGTAGCAAAATCACATAGGTTTAGAGACAAAGAAGTAACACTAAAAGGATTAAACGGAACGAACACGATATAAACAGAAGAAAACAAAACCAGGAACCCTAATGAGCAAAAATAGGGTAAAATCAAAGAAAACTTAAAACGTTTATGAGAAATAAGAGTTCATACAATTAAACGAGCATGTCAGTCAAAGAGAGACTCATAATCTAAGAAAACATAGGGTTTTCAGCATAATAAGTCAAATGAAGAAGAGAACTTCGAATAAATCATTGAAACATATCAAGAATCATAGAATGATACTAAAAGCGGAAGAAAAAAATATTTTTGAAAGAGGGGTTATGAAACCCTAATTTTGAGATGAAGAAACGTTTAGAAATATGAAGGTTTTGTTTTTAAGGAAAACATGTAAAAGCTTCATAATATACACAGATCTAAGACATATCTAAAAGAAATCGAGAAAATCTTATGAGTTAGGGTTTCAGAGAACCCAGAAAAGATAAAAACCTCAAAATATTTACCGGCTTTAGCCGGAAAGTCATAGATCTTACTCGAAAGGCTGGAGGTGGCCGAAAAATAGCATGAAGGACCATGGGTAGGAGTTGAACCGCTCCAGGTTCACCTGAGGACCTCAGGGTAGTATCAAACTGGCATGGGGTGAAGCAAAGGTAAGGAGAGGGTGAGAGGACATGGCTTCCGGCGAGGGAGGTAGCCAGAGAAGGTGGACAGGGTCCATCGGAGAGGGTGGGAGATGGAAGGTTCTAGAGAGAACCAGAGATAGAGAGAAGGAGATAGAGAGACTGGTTGAGAGAGAATGAGAGGGGGGAAATGAGAGAAGGGGGGTAGTAATTAGGGGTTTAAATTAGGAAAGGGTGATTTTGGGCCGTTGATCAATATCAAAATTGATCAACGACCAGGATTCAATCAGATGCTGGGTCGGGTAGGCTTAAAGGTTGGGCTTGGGCTCTGGTGGGTTATTTAATTGGACCAGGTTTAATTAGGCTATAATTTAAACAAGAATGGCTAATTGTTAAATACCCATTAAAATTAAATAAATAATTAATAAAAATAGCTAATAATTAGATAAAATGAAATTAAGGCTAAATAGGTGAAATTAAGATAATTAACTAGTATTTAAAATATAAAATGGCGGATTATTGAATTAAAATAGCATAAAATGTACAATAAGGCTATCAATTACAAAATTATTGTAATTATAGTCAAATAATGCCAAATCGACTAATTTGTGAAATACTTAAATCCTAATAAGATCAAAAATGATATATTGAGCTAAGAGATATTTTGAAATTATTTGTAATGAAATTTATGAATAATTATTGGATGTAATGTACTGAATAAATTAGAAAATAAATTGATAAAAATATGGAAAATTATGGAAAAAATACCAATTATTATAAAAAGTGATTTTTAAGGTATATATGCAAATTTTAAAATAATTTGAGAAAAATTTGGGTATCAACACCTGGTGCATGAGCATAGAGGTGATCGTTGGTGGAATTTTATGGTTCAAGAATGATTGGTGGGGTGGTTCGGGGAGTGTGGAAAGTGTTTTGTTGGTATTGTGGTGGGATGGCTTGATTTTTTGGTAGAGTTGTATAGTGGTGGATTGCAGGAGGATTCTGTTTGTTGGGTGTATTCTAAGGTTGTGCGGGGTTTTGAGTGTTCAATTAGCTGACATCTGAAACACTAAGTGAGAAGGATAAGTTTTCTAGGTTTCGAACATGTTCAAGTTCCCCTTGAAGTTTCAGTAGCCTTTGTTCAAGTTGCGACATAGCATCATTCTTGACCTGAGCACCCCGACTGTCAGAAGCTTATGTGTGTTCAACTGGTGTTGTGTTCTCTTTTCTGATGTTATTCAAGCCTTCCATCTTGCCTTTGTTTTTGCCTTTAGGTGGACTAGGAGGAGGAGAAGGTGGAGGGCCCCTAGATCTTGTATGGTATGCTGATGATGCCAGAATGCACGAACCAACCTTTGGGGAACGGGAATAATCAAAAGAAAAATAAAATAAAAACAAAAGGTAGCCAAGTCAGTGGGGATCATGAGAAAATATTTGCAGTATTTAAGCACATATTGCAGAATTTGTAAACGCGCGTCCTAAATTTGAGAGCCTCGTTGTGCCTGAGGTAGGACTAGCGACAAGTTAATTTGGAGAACTTAGATGCCAAAATGCCTCACTTCATTAAGGTAAATAGACGAATCCCAAAACGATACTAAAAATAGGAAATAATTAACTAATGGCACTTGGCCTTATTACATTGATGAAAGCAAAAAGGTAAATCTAGCCTATTTGGTCCCACAAGGACCTTCCCCAAATTCGATATTCTTGAGTCCATCGAACAAATTTACAAGCTCGCACAGTCCCAGCAGCAGGTATGCTCTAGCCAAGTGTCCTCTTACATTCCCCTCGGCATTCTGACAATTCTCGACCCTTTTGATGATTTTTCCTTCCAGCTCCACTATACCTCGCTCCAAGTATTCCAGCTTCCTGTTGGAAAGGATAGCCATCTCCTTACACTCCTCGATCATCCTCTTGTTGGTATCATGTATTTCACGATGCTCATTCTCGGAATCATGGACCCTTTTGCGCAGTCGGTTGTACTTGACCTAAGCCTCAACGTCTTAATCTATGATTCTATTGCCTCGACTGATTCCTGGCTTCACCACCCCATATAGGTTGTCCTCCAACCATGACGGATAGAGAGGTGCACATCCAGCATGGTACCTTTCTGGTTCGATAGTATTCTTCTCCATGATGATTTTGCAGTGCCACATGTGTTGAGCTTGGCAGTTGTAAGGGACACCGTCGTCCTGGAAATCCTCTCTGAAGTGACCCATCATGGCAACCCTCGGCACAACTTGCTTTCTGCCTTCCTTCCTCATGACTCTGAGAGGAACATAAGGATATATACCTCGCAACCCGATCAGCAATAAGTGTGGTGCATCTCTTGACCTGATGATAAACTCGTCCGCCGGGAACCATTCGAACATCAATTGTACCTCTTCCTTGGTCGGATTATCAAAGAATTCCACCCACTCTTTGGCAGTTTCCAGCTGAGCAAATCTGTCCGAAATGTAGGTCATCCGCTTGGGGTGATGGAAAGCAATGTGGTCATTCCAATCCCTTCGCGGAAGTTCTTGGTGATATTGGCCCTTTTGAAGATGTTCTAGGAGCCATAGCTGCAGCAACAAGTTGCAACCCTCAAAATGCTTAGCTCCTCTTTGACAACTCTCCAAGGCTCGGTAAATATCAGCTAGGATCATAGGGACAATGCTAAAGGTTTGCCTATCGATCCCTTCCATCAAGGACTTGGTTACCATGGCTAACCTGGTATGAATCATTTCCCTCTTTGTTGGAAACACTATCAAGCCCAGAAAGCATACAATGAATACGAATACCCTACGTGGATATGACCCAGAGATGTGATGGCAAACTTGTCATGATAGGTACGGTATGATTAGCCGTGATCATATCTTTCATATAAGTACTCGAAGGGTATGTAAGACTGTTTCAGACACTCCAATTCAGCATTTTTCTTCAACTCCATCATTTTCACAAACTTTTGTCCGTGCGGTTATCAGGTACCAACAACCCAGGGGTTTCCCAAACCAGGCCAGCTAGTCCTCCTATCTCTTCTAAGAGTGGTGTCATTTCAATATTCCCAAAGCGGAATACAACTCTTTCACTATCCCAAAACAAAGTAGCAGCCTCAATATGCATATTGTTTGACTGGATGTCCAAGAGAGACGGTAAATTTCCCAGATACATCTTTACGTGTTTCTTATCACTGGAGGAAAGGTCTTACCACCAGTTCAGGAGCATTGGTGGGATATTGCTGACCATACCGAATCTGGGGACCTCATGCCTCATTTTCTGCAAGACAAAAATGGTTAGGCACTTACTCCCGCCAGACTCGACTATTTATACACTTATGATTAGCATACAGGCATTTAGTTCTCCAAATTAAAGCACAGAACGTGATCGTGTCCGTTGGGATTATGAAAACCCCGGTGGACTTTTGGGTAAGGCTGTCTTAAAGGGTTATTATACGGACGACACATTAACCCGGCTAGGTTTGACCATGATGCATGCACAATATAACGAGAGTAAGGTTTCTATGGAGGTCTAGACTGGTACCCTCGAGCGGACAACTCGAGGGGGAAGACACGGAACCATCAACTGGTTTTACCGCA
This sequence comes from Nicotiana undulata, assembly GCA_005239495.1. Lineage (NCBI taxonomy): Eukaryota > Viridiplantae > Streptophyta > Magnoliopsida > Solanales > Solanaceae > Nicotiana > Nicotiana undulata. Next base: position 37,471 of record ML292552.1, on the reverse strand, counting down.
AATAATCCTTTTCGAATTTAGGGGTGATATAAATAGGAAGAGCGCAACCACTCATCAAGCGTTGCTATAGGATTTGTATAGGCACGAGTGGAGTATGATGTTGAGCACGATTATGCAGCAATAAATAAGCAATAAACAGCATATTTTCATGTATTTGCACATTATGAAAGCAGTAAATACAAAAGTTATAATTAAAAAGCGGTTACATAAGAAAACAAAGAAACATGTCAGTTTCGTTTTGGAAAAATAAACAATTAATTGCACATAAAGGGAAAAGGTAAAGGGTGCAGGTATTAACAAAGTAAGACACATTTAGAAAAAATTCACAAAGCAGTTTGTAATGGTAAGAGCCTAGAAACTCCCCAGCAGAGTCGCCATGTTGTCGCGCCCCTTTTTTCTCTCCTTTCGGATTAGTCAAGGGTTTTGACATTATTGGGACAACTAGTTTCCTTTTGGGAAAGGGATATAAGGAATTTGAAGAGTCCCACATAAAAAATTAAGGTGCGTTACGGTACCTACTACGAGTCATTAATAACACTAGTTGAATAACCAGAGATTGGGTAAGGGTTTGAATTACTTCAAGGGGAAGGTGTTAGGCACCCCTTGAAGTCCACAACTGTGGGTCCCGGCCAAACTTACTTTGTGAATTAATCAAGTAACAAATAGACAGTCTAAGCACGCATATGTAAACAAATAAGGGTTCGACAGATTAGAAGTCTAAGCACACATATGTGAATAAGGGTTTTAATAGATTCATAGCCTAAGCACACAAATGTAAAAGGATAAGGGAGGTCCTAAGTTATTTATCCTATAGGATCACATCTATGCAATGCCCGGTAATCACTCATCAATGAGGGGTTACACGTTGCATTAGCGCACATGTCATCATATCCTTTTCTACCCATTACACTAGCCCTTAGCGGTTATTAAGAGAGTTTTGATTTAACGAGCTCTAAGTGTGGTGTTACCCGTCCCTTCCTTATGGTCCCGTAGGAGTTTAGGACCTCTAAATCTAGGCAGTTCTAGACAACCCCTAAGTTATTTAAAAGGGAAAAATCTAGGCGACATTCAAATAACAAGTAGGACCAGCAAGTAGAAAAGAAAGAAGTAGTTAGAAGGCTCATGTTTACCTCCACAAGTAGAGAGCAAATAAACAGCACGTCTGAAAACACAAATAAAGGCAGTTTTTAAGGAGATCTCAGGACAAGATGTCTAGGTGAACATTGATACACATAATAGGCAACACTCGTTCAAAACTCAATGGCAGGGTCCTAATAGTTTGCCTACTGTTTTAAGACCTGTGAAACGTAGCAGTTTAAACACAATCAAACACGCAGTTTGCGGTTTTACATAAAGACATTAATCACCTAAGGCTTGCCTAGGCATGAGACTGTGCATAATAATAATTACAAGTTGTTTAAACAGTTTTGAAGTTATTTACAATACAAACATGTTGTTCTAAGTGACACAAGTTTGAGAATGACAAGATTGATGCCAGTTGTATTTAGAAAACACGCACCTATATGTGAGACTGTTTTTATACCTTTTCATGGATCAGTTGCTCATTTTAATTAAACTAGGCGTATTCAAACGGATGCAAACAAAATTCCTAGAGCATGATATCTAAATGCAAGCAGGGGTGACAGGTCTTTTGTTAAAGTTATTCATTAATCCTAATAGCAGAATTTACAAGTGAGGATACTTGTGCAAAGTTAGAGCATGGATTTGTGATATATGATATGCTGAAACAATAAACGTGAAGCCCTAAGAACTGGATATCTAATGCATATTGAGAATGATTTTGGATGCAAATGAACACATTAGTCCTAAGGCATGGTTTCTAATGCAAATTCACGTAATATAATACCTATATCATGCTTTCTACCCAGTATTATCAACAGTACCATACAGCTACCCTCTCATTTCACTAGTCACGCCAATATTTGTTTACAATAATAATTACAGACCAATGACCGAACGAGTTACATAAGTGGAATGCAAATTAACTATAGGGAGCCTGAAGTGGGCCCAAAGCGAACCTGGTAAGGCCAAGCCTTCAATGCTCTCAAATGCCCAAGGATTTCATAGCCAGATTTATATTCGGGTGTGTCAGAGTTCCCTAAGGACCTCAAGGATCCTGGGCAGTGCTCACACCTAAACTTTTCATAACAGGGATTGAGTAAGTATAGTGTAGAAGGGCCAGCCTCAGTGTGCCGGAGTTTAGAGGGATCTCAAAAGGATCCCAAGGCAGTCATACACTGGAAGGGGCAGAACCTAGGGACTCAAGAGTAAAGTGAGAGTGCTTGACATAGTTTTGAAAAGGTTTTGACAAGGAAACGGTATGGAATTGATTCAAGAAGTAAAGAAGTTTTCTAAAAATAGGAACTGATTAGTAGCAAAACAGCTTTTGAAAATAGACTGAACACTTATGAGAAATCAGCAAACAGGTTCAGTATCATTCAACCACATATTTCACTTAGGGACTATGGGAATTGTGGACACACAGAACATAACACATAACAATAGGAGCACAGAAGTTTTCTAGAGTTCTATAGGATTAAGGAATTAATCATACAGCTAATCGTACAGACATAGGGCATGGGTTACAGGACAGACATGTGGGAACATAGTACACTAGACATATGAGGCATAGAACCAGAGTTTCTTAGAAATCTTAGACAACCTGGAAAGCAGATTAAACCAGAACCTTAGTAAACAGATTAGGCAAACAATCAAACATGGAACAGAATCAGGTTGAGGCCTGCTAGAGAAAGCAATAGACAGATCCTTAGAAATGCTAGTTATAAATTAAACTGGACAGAATTCATACATGTTATTGATTAAGCAGTATCGTTTAGACATGATGGGTGAAACAATGATTTAGACATATAAGTTACACATTCATCAATAAGATGTTAAGCAGGAACAAAACTAGAAATCATTGAACTAAAGCAGTAACACATAGAGTTTTGGACTTGAAATTGAATCAGGACATACCAGTTAAGGAGAGGAAACACAGAGTATAGAGCGGGTGTAGTGCAATAACTAGCCTTGGCTTACAGCCCGCTAGTTCAGTAAAAGTAGCAAGTAATAAGAAAGAGCATAGAGCTTTTAAGTGTAAGAGAGAATTATTGAACTAGTGTGCGTGTGTGTAGTGAGAATAGAGGAGAGTATATATATAGTAGTTGAGATCTAGCCAAATAAGTTACAAATCAATTGTTCAGTAATTGGGGAGAATCACATAATCAATCAAGCATAAAATCAGTAAGGTCTTCCTCCAATTAAGGGTAACCAGATAACGGTAAAGAACAAGGCAGATAATTAAGGAAAGAAATCAAATAACTTAGGTATGGAGTAGGTAATTAGGGGTAAATACACAAGAGCTCAATTAAGGAAACCAGTAGTAAGAATCACTAAATAATGCATCTAGTTACAAACAAGGCAAGAAATAATTAAAGTTATGAAAATAGGGAAATAATCGAAAATCAGCATATAGGTATTACCATAGCCAATCAGGATATCAAAGAATTGATATAATATTGATTTTAAGGAAATTAATATCATAGGTTTCCATGAATAAGCAAATAAGTTGAGAATAAACAAAAGGATCGAATCTGAAACTCTAATAGAGGCATACTAGGGTAAAATCACAGAATATTCTAATTAAACGAAGAAGTAATCATGTGAACCAAAGCACAGAACATAGGCAAGTAGCAAATAACATGGACAAGTGCAGAATCCAAACAAAGTGTCAGAAAATTGGGGGTTTTAGCATAACTAGTTAGGGTTAAGAAAAAATTTAACAAAAGCAGTCGAAAACACATAAGAACAGGATTAAACACCTAAAATGAGAAAATGTTTTGAAGAAAAGGTTTTCAAGAAACCCTAGTTTAGGAAAATGAAACATAGTTTGAAAATCAGAAGCTTTTCATAAGAAAACATAATGAAATAGGTTTGGCTCGTCTCAGATCTGTACAAATCTGAGAAGTTTAAGAGAAGAAATTAGGGTTTCGAGGAAATAACCTAGAGATGAAGATATCAGCTTACAAACCCATAGGTTTAGGCAAAAAATAGGAAGATCTTACTGGAGATCTAGACATGAAGGCCTGAGACAGGCCAGGACGGGATCAAAGTCATAACTGGACTGGCGCTGTCCGTTGAGGACCTCAAAGACAGCAAAATCCGGCGTAGGCGGGCCATTAGAGGCCTGAGGATGGTGAGAATCCACCATGATCGACGACAGATAAGTGACGGCGATGGGGGAATTAGGGTTAGGGTCTGAGGGAATTTGAGAGAGAAGGGGGTGGGTGACGGCGGAGTGAGGAGGGGAAATGAGGGGTTTGGGAAGGGGTCATTTAGGTTAATTAAGGAAATAATTAATCTGGGTCGTTGATAAAAAATGATCAACGACCAGGATTCAACAAGAATTGGGTCGGGTTAGGTAGGGGTTTGGGCCTGGGTTGTATTGGGTTGATTTGTAAGGTATTTGGGCTGACTAATTTAGGTTGTAATTCAAAACAAAAATGGCTATTTGTTAAATACCCCAAATAAATTAGTTTTAAAAAAAATTGTAAAATAATTACTAATTATAAAAATGAATTGCATGCATAGATATGATTTTAAAATGGTTATTTAGTATTTAAAAATACAAAAGACTAATTTCTTGTAAAATAATGCAAAATTGTATGCATTGGGCTATAATTGCAAAGTTATTGCAATTGTAGCCAAAAAGGTGCCGAATTGGCTATTTATAGAATGGTTTGGACTTAATAGGACCTTAAATAATAAATTAAATCAAGAAATGTTTTGAAATCATTTGTGATGCTAATTTTTCATTATTTATTAGAAATAAAATACTGGAGAAATTAATAAAAATGTTGAAAAATTATGAAAAAATACCAATTGATAATGATGCATGATTTTGAAGGTATATATGCAATTTAAAATTATTTTAGGAAAAATTGGGTATCAACAGTCCCGAGGGGCTCGGGTTGATTTCGGATGGCCGTCGGAAGGTTTGGAGTTGAGAAATTGCAGTTGAAGTTGCTGGTGTGAGAGAGTTTCTTGTTTTTCCGCACTTGCGGAAGGGGAGCCGCAGGTGAGAGGTTGCAGGTGCAGACTTGGAGCCGCAGATGCGGACTTTTGGCTGGCTGGAGGAGTTCTGCATGTGCGAGGTTTTTACCGCACCTGCGAAGCCGCAAATGCGGAAATTTGAGCGCAGGTGTGGAAGCTTGGTGTTGAGTGACGTCCACAGGTGCGCACCTGTGACCGCAGGTGCGGGTCCGCAAGTGCATGTAAATGGTTGCAGGTGCGGAACCACTAGGCAGAAGGGTATATAAACTAGCATTCGTGAATTTGAGCCATTTCTTCAATATTTTCATCCGGGATTAAGCTTTGGGAGAGGGTTTTGAAGGAGAAAATCAAGAGAACATCGTTGAGGTAAGATATTTGAACCTAAAACTCATTCCTATGTAATTTTGGGACTGATTTAGTGTGAATTTTGTGGAAAATCAGTGTTAAATTGGGGGGTTAGGGCTTGGAAAAATTGAGACTTTGATTGAGGGATTGAGGAGGCAATTGTTGTCCGATTCGGATGTTCTTGGTATGTATAGAATCGTGGGAGAATGAGGATTCCGTTTTTATAATTTTATCGAATTTCGAGACGTGGGCCCCGTGGTCAGTTTTGACCAATTTCGAGATTTGTCCCTAATTTAGATAATTTTTGAATGGGTTTCGTCTCCCTAGCATATTTTGATGTTATTAATCTGATTTTGATAGACTCGGAGCATTTGGGAGCCGATTTGAGGGGCAAGAGCATCGCGGAGTAGTTTTCGGGCCAGTCTGAGTTAAGTAACGATTGTAACTCTAGACCTGAGGGTATGAAACCCCGGTATGTCGTATTGTTTTGATAAATGAGGTGACACACATGCTAGGTAACGAGCGTGTGGGCATGCACAGATAGGGATTGTGACTTGGTCCGTCCCTTAGCGACTTTTAAGCCGCGTGTTTGATTTGAAACCTTATAATATCTTGTATTTTAGAGACTTATATTCATTATGGGTTGTATGCCATGTTTGGGGCCTTGTGCCGACCTGTTTAGACCCTTAGGGGAAATTTTCCACTATTCTCACACTATTTTTGGTAGAAAACTTATGAACTCAGTCATGCTTTATATTTGTTTCTCTTATCACTGTTATCACATTGTTTTAAATTACTAAGAGGTATTTTGGGCTGAGTCCCGTTAGTTGAGATGAGTTGCCCGAGTGGCTTGAGAGAATGACTGAATGAGGTTGAGAGCCGAGTATGTGAGGATAGTATTGGATCGGGCTGCACGTCGCAGCGTATGTTATGTGGATCGGGCTGCACGCCACAGCGGTTATGTGTATTCATGGTGCCTGTTGAATGAGAGTGCTAAGTGTGAGCATTGACTTGTGCTAGTGGAGTCACGAGTGACTAAGAGACCCTATTTATGAGTGATATTGTGCCCGAGAGGCTATAAATTGTGAGATCATTGTTTTTCACTCATTTTACACTAAGTCTCTTTAATAAACGCTGAGTTAATGTTTTATGCGAGTTTAAGTGGGAAATTGGAGTTTGCAAAGTATTTGGAAAAATGTAGACTTTTGATTTACTCTATTTGTTTTTCACTAGTACATGTTTTTATGACATTATCACTTTTAAATGCTCGTCACTGCACTCAAGTCCTTAGTTACTTTGGTTACTTACTAAGTTGGCGTACTCACGTTACTCCATGCACCTTTGTATGCAGATCCAGGTACCAGATCTGAGCGTTAACTGATTTCTCCTTTGCTTGGAGTTTGATCGAGGATAAAGGTAGATGTTCGGCATCCCCACCTGGCCTTCTTTCCTTTCTTAGTTCGTAGATTTCTAGTATTCCCTGGATTTTACTAGTAGAGGCTTGTTATCAGATATTATATTTCCTCTTTAGATGCTCATGATAGTTGATTCCGGGTGTTGGGATCGTGGTTAGACTTGATTTTGTGGTATTACTGTTGTTCATTATGTTTTAAAACATGAACCTTAAATGAATTACTTTGACTATGATATTAAACAGACGGTTTTTATGTGTTACTCTTAGTAGTTGGCTAGCCTAGTTTCACGATAGGCGCCATCACGGCCTATATTGATTTGGGGTCGTGACAAGTTTGTATCAGAGTACTAGGTTACATAGGACTCAACGGTCATGAGCAGGTTTAGTAGAGTCTTGCGGATCAATACGGAGACGTCTGTACTTATCTTCGAGACGATATATAACCCTTAGGAAAAATCTCATCTTCTTGAATTATGTCGTGCCATTTTGTTGATTCTTGAAATCTAAACTCCTATTGTTTCATTCTTTCACAGATGGTGAGGACACGCACTACCGATCAGGGTGACCAGAATCCAGCTAGACCAACGAGAGGTCGAGGTCGTGGTAGAGGTAGGGGAACAGCCCGTGCAGCAGCCGGGGCAGTACCACTGGATCCACCTATAATTCAAGATCAGGTTCCCGCCACGGATATCTCAGCGGGATAGGCTCACGCATCGGCAGTGCACATTGTTATTCCGGGTCTTCAGGAGACTCTTGCTTAGATCTTGATCGTATGTACCAGCCTTGCTCAGGCAGTTTCTATATCTACTACTACTTCTACATCTCAAGCCGGGGGAGGCACTCAGACTCTAGCTACCCGGACACCTGAGCAGGTTACTCAGGGCCTTCAGACACCGGGGGCAATTCCAGCCCATCCGGTTGCTCCAGCTCAGGTATTCGTGGTTCCAGCTATGCCAGATGATGAGCAACGTAGGCTGGAGAGGTTTAGTAGACTTCAGCCTCTGACATTCAGTGGCACTAAGGGCGAGGATGCCTAGGGTTTTCTGGATAAGTGTCAGAGGATGCTTCGTACTGTTAGGATTCTGGAGACTAGTGGGGTCTCGTTTGCTACTTTTCAGTTTTCTTGGGCTGCCTTTACTTTGTGGGAGTCTTTTGAGGGGTGTAGGCCTGTTGGTGCAACACCCTTAATTTGGCAGCAGTTCTCCACTATCTTCTTAAAGAAGTATGTTCCCCAGTCTCACAGAGAGGAGCAGTGTAGGCAGTTTGAGCAGCTGCGTCAGGGAGAGTTGTCAGTGACTTAGTATGATATGCGGTTTTCAGAGTTAGCACGTCATGCTACCGAGTTGGTCTGTACTGATAGGGAGAGGATCAGTAGGTTCGTGGATGGCCTCACTTATCAGCTTCGTATTTTGATGACTAGGGAGAGGGTATCAGGTGCTACCTTTGAGCAGGTTATTCCTATTGCTCGAGATATTGAGTCAGTTCGCCGCCAGGAGCGAGAGAAGAGGGAGGCCAAGAGGCCTCGTGGATCTGGCAGTTTCAGTGGTGCTCCATCTAGAGGGCAGTTTCAGCATAGTAGAGACAGGGTCCTCGCAGTTCTCACCCAGGCCGTTCATCATTCAGTTCTCTCCCAGCTTAGAGCTCCTCTTGAGCACCATTTATTCAGGGTTCCTCCGTGCATGGTTCTTCTAGTGGTTATTCTGGTTCCAAGGGTTCCCTTCAGTCCCCATCTCCTGCACCAGGGAGTTGTTATGAGTGCGGGGACTTCGGGCACATGAGGAGGTAGTGTCCTCATCTTCTTGGAAGCCCATCTCAGTCTAGGAGCCAGACTTCGACTTCAGCTCCGGTTACTTCACCACACCCAGTCAGCTAGAGGTGGGAGTCAGTCAGCTAAAGGACGCCCTAGAGGGGGAGGTTGAGCAGGTGGAGGTCAGGCTCGTATCTATGCACTTCCAGCCAAGCCAGATGCTATTGCCTCCCATGCAGTGATCACAGGTATTATCTCAGTCTGTCATCGAGATGCTTTGGCCTTTTTTGACCCTGGTTCCACATATTCTTATATTTTGTCATATTTTGCCCATTTTTTGGATGTGCCCCGTGAGTCTTTAGTTACATCTGTTCATGTGTCGGCTCTGGTGGGCGATAATATTGTTGTGGACCGTGTGTATCGGTCGTGTGTGGTATCTATTGGGGGTCTGGAGACCCGAGAGGACCTATTGTTACTTAGCATGGTTGATTTTGATGTGATATTGGGCATGGATTAGCTATCTCTGTGTCATGTTGTTCTTGATTGTCACGCTAAGACCGTGACCTTCGCTATCCTAGGAGTTCCGAGGGTTTAGTGGAGAGGTTCTACTGAGTATGTGCCTAGCAGGGTGATTTCTTACCTGAAGGCTCAGTGTATGGTTGAAAAGGCATGCCAGGCATGCCACCTGACAGGGTGAGACTCCCGCTATTGATTCTGTTCATGTGGTCCGTGATTTTCCGGACGTGTTTCCTGCAGAACTGCCAGGCATGCCACCTGACAGGGATATTGATTTTGGTATCGATCTGGTGCCAGGCACTCAGCCTATTTCTACTCCACCTTATCGTATGGCACCAGTGGAGTTGAAGGAATTGAAAGAACAGCTTCAAGAATTCCTAGATAAGGGGTTCATTCGGCCTAGTATGTCACCTTGGGGTGCACCGGTGTTCATCTAGAAGCTCCTCTCTCCCTCTCGTCCGAATCGGTTTGCTCTCTCTCTCTCTCTCTCTCTCTCTCTCTCTCTCTCTCTCTCTCTCTTTTCCTCCTCCCTTCTCCCTCTCCTTTCTCCCCCCTTTTCCCCTTAATTTTTTAATTTTTTATCTGTTTTGCAGTAGTGGTTGGCGGCGGCGGCAGCTCCTCGGTCGACTTTTCCGACATTTTTTCCATTAAGGTAAGTATTTCGTTGACATATATATTTTGTTTTCATTGTAAATTTATAGTAATTTTCTATATATGAACATCCTAGCTAGTTGAAGTAGGTATGGTTGAAATTTTAGGGATTTTAGTTTTTTAATGATACTTATTATAAAACAAAAAGAGAGAAGAATATGTCGAATTAGGTATGGTTGAAATTTTGGGTTAAAAAAGAATATGTTAATAATACATGTCCACTCATAAGCCCGAATTTAATTTTTATGTTAAACAAGTGATTCACTAAGTTTATAAGCTAATTAAAGTAGCTTAATCCTATCATATAGATTAGAAAATTGTTTTTAAAAAACTAGCTTCCTTTTGGCTTGTTCTCTCTACTTATGCAAAATAATAATAATAATAATAATAATAAACATTATAATGTCCTTAAAAAAATTAATTTTGCACCTATTAATCTCTTCATCCCAAAACGATTTGCAAAGATAAAAAAATACTTTGATCAAATTATTTAACTAGTCGTGTGAAATCAAACATTGATTCTTTAATATTTTAAAATAAAATTTAAATATTTAAAACAAACCTACAAAATTATATAGTATAAATCATAGTTTTATATAACAAAACTATACTATACTTCCAAAAGTATCTGGAATTTTCGAAAAGTTATAATCAAAGAAACATATAAAATAAAATAGTAATATTTCTATATTCACTTTTTAGAATGATATTAAATTCAAGTTTTTTTCAATTTCAACATTAAGATTAATTTGAAAATTTGAAAAATCATTAATTAATTTGGATTATATGAACATTTAAGAAGCTATTAAAATTTAATTAGTATATTTAAATACTTATATTATTTAGAATAGGGATTAATGTGAGATTTTGAGTGTTAAAAAATATTAATTTAAGAAATAAAATATATTAATTAAAGCGCTTTGTCACAATGATATGTATATATATAAAAGGAACGTTTGAAAGAGTATAACTTTGTAACCAGTTTAAATAAATCAAATTAAATATCTCATTTATAAATTTCTATTTGTGTAGATGGAATTTGTGCATTGTAGATGGATGTTGTCACGACCCGAATTTGCCATCGTCGGGACCGTCATGGCACCTAACATTGAACCCGCTAGGCAAGCAAACGTTACCAATTATTTTATCTTGTTTCTTTATTTTTAGCAATTAGCAGGTGATACACAAGATCAGCGGAAATAAAAGTGCGGAAGAACACAATTTAACAACTTAGTTAGGTACTATTACGAAATTCATAATAACTATACCCAAAATTTGGTGACACAATTTCATGGACTGTCTATGAATACTACAAAACAGGGGTGAACAAAACAAAATACGTCTGTCTCAGAAATACATAAAGACAGGAAAGAAATAGGATAGAAGGTAACACCAAGGCTTGCGGACTACCTCAGGTCTCCATTGGACTGAAGGCAGCAACCTCGATCTAGGGTCCGAAGGGTCATGTATCGGGATCTGCACAGAAAGTGCAGAGTGTAGCATCAGTACAACCGACCCCATGTACTGTCGAGCCTAACCTCGGTGAAATAGTGACGAGGCTAGGACACGACAACCAAATCAACATGTGCAGTTTAATCATATACAAAAAACAATAATAATAACAAGAAATAGGCAGCTAAATTCAAATGAAAGGGGAAACATGCTGAGGGGAGGGAATATCAAGTGATAAAAATAATGAAGTAAAGTGACAAAATAAATATCAACTCAACACCACAGAAATAGTAACAAAAAGCAAGTGCACGGTATCACCCTTCGTGCTTTAACTCTCATCCTCACTATAAATCAATAGAAACAGCACGGCATCACCCTTCGTGCTTTTACTCTCATCCTCACCATAAATCAATAGAAACGGCACGGCATCATTGTGATGACCCAAAAGGTCATCCCGTGTAATATTAACGAAATATGTGTTCCGAGGCCTGAAAGCCTTCGTTTATCTCACCTCGATGTGTGTGCGCATCCCAGGCGCGTAGCCGTAAAGCCTTTATGTGAAAAATTGATAAAATATGGAATTTATGATAATTATTTGAATAAAGTTGACTTTGGTCAACATTTTTGATAAACGGACCCAGACCCGTGATTTGACGGTCCCGAAGGATCCGTAGGAATATATGGGACTTGGGCGTATGCCCGAAATCAAATTTCGAGGTCCCAAGTCCGAGAAATGAATTTTTAAAGAAAAATATTTTCTCACAAATATAAAGGTTTTTGAAAATGAGAATTTATGTGAAACCTGTGTTATCGGGCCCGTATTATGGTTCCAGAGCCCGGAAAAGGTTCAATATATTTTATATGAGTTATCTGTGAAATTTGGTAAAAAACGGACTTAGTTTGACGTGATTCGGACTAAAAATGGAAATTTTGGAAGTTTATGAAGTTTTGAGAATTTCTATAGATTTTGAAGTTTAATTTGATGTTTATGATGTTATGTTGGTGTTTTGATTTTCTAAACGCTCTTTATTCTCCAAAACATTTGTAAGTGATTTCTAACTCATTTTATTTACTTCTTAACTTCTTTTTATAAAATTTCATCCTAGAATCTAGGGTTTTCATGGGGAAATTGGGAATTTTGGGTAAAACCTAAGAATATTAAAATTTGGAAATTTAGACCTCAATTTGGGGTCAGATTCCAAAACTAATTATATACCCGGCTCGGGGGTGAATGGGTAATCGGGTTTTGGTCCAAATTTCAGGTTTGGACCAAGCGGGCCCGGGGTCGATTTTTGACTTTTGGGGAAAAACTTTAGAAAATCCATTTTCAAGCGTTAGAACTTATTCATTTAGCATTTATTGATATAATTAAGTAACTTGTGGCTAGATACGAGCGAGTTGGTGGTGGAATCAATAGGTAAAGCGGTCGTTGAGGCTTGATTGTGTTCGTGGCATCGGGGTAAGTGTTTGGCCTAACTTTAGCTTGAGGGAATAGGTGTTGATTCGTATGTGCTACTTGTTTTTATCATGTTCAATGTATAGGTGAGGTGACGAGCACCTATATATTGTTTGTCAAGCACGCCCGTTAGTCGGTTTCGATGTATTACGTGTTTTCTACGATATTCATTGTGTTATGAAGTATTCTTCCTTTTGAAGTTATTCAATTGTTGAGAAATACTTGATAGAGGACATGTAATAAGTTGTTTCCAGTTGGGGATTGTTTTTCATTAAGTTATATACTTGGATGAGATTGGTTATAGCTGAGTCCCTTGCCGGGACGGTAGTATTTCAATATGAATCATGTTTCCTGCTGTTGATTTCCTTGCCAAGCTGTTATTTTGTTATTGATTGGGTGAGTAAGAGTGTAAAGCACGAAGGGTGATGCCGTGTATTCATTTCATTCATTGCATTGTGAAGAAGAGAGTAAAAGCGCGATGGGTGATGTCGTGCCATGATTTTACATTTAAAAGCACGAAGGAACATGTCATGCCCTTTTATTTATTTATTGCATTGTGAGGACGAGAGTAAAAGCACGAAGGGTGATGTCGTGTACTTGTTTTGGTAAGGATGAGGGTAAATCACGAAGGGTGATGTCGTGTACATATTTTTTTGTGTTATTACTTCCTGATTGACTTTACTCTTCTATATTGTTGCCTTGCTCGGTGATTCAATATTGTTCTCTCTTGTTTTCCCCATTATTTGTCCCCTGTCTTGCCGTACTTAATTGTTTATTTCCTGTTATTTCCCTGTTATATATTGTAGAACTGTACATGTAATTTGTTGTTGTCATGTCTAGCCTCGTCACTACTTCGCCGAGGTTAGGCTCGGCACTTACTCATTACATGGGGTCGGTTGTACTGATGCTACAACTGCACCTCTTTATGTTGTGCAGATTACGGAGCCGACCCAGTGGACACTGATAGAGGGAGTATCTTTAAGTCCACACAGGCGACACTGAGGTAGTCCCGCAGACGTTCGTGGGTCTGGGCGTCACCAACTATCTTTTCCTTTCTGTCTTATTTGTATTTCCATACAGTTGTACTTGTTCATTTCAGACTCTTGTTGTAGAAATCTTAGACAGTCTGTGAGAATTGTGACACCACTTCTGGGGGTTTATGTACGGAAATTTCACAATATTTATTACACTAAGTTGATAAACTCGTAGTTTCCGCATTCTTATTTAATGGTTCATGCTTATTGTTTTCCTTCTAGATGTCATAAATAAAGAAAATAGTAAATTTAACCCGCAACGTTGGCTTGTCTAGCGGGTACAACGTTAGTCGCCATCACGGCCTGAAGGTGGGATTTTGGGTCGTGACAAGTTGGTATCAGAGCACTAGGTTGCTTAGGTCTCACAATTCACGGACAAACTTGGTAGAGTCTGAGGGATCGGTACGGAGACGTCTGTACTTATCCCCCAGAAGCTGCAAAGTTAGGAATAACTTCACATTTCTTCTTCTTTGTCGTGCGATTTGGATTCTAAATGCTAATTTAGTTTCTATTCCACTCTCTCACAGATGGCGAGAACGCGTGCTTCCTCATCTACCGATCAGCAGCCCGACCCTCCTATAGCAGCTCCTACGAGGGGACGAGGACGAGGTCGAGGCCGTGCTAGAGGCTGAGGCAAAGGCTCAGCTCAGAGCAGCAGCCCTAGTAGAGGACCCACAGGTAGAATTTGTCGGTGAGGTTCCTGCTCAGACGGTTCCTATTGGACCAGCTCAGGTTCCAGAGGGGTTCATTGCCACCTTGATTCTTCAGGACGCTCTAGTCCGCTTAGTGGGACTTATGGAGAGTGTGGCTCAGGCCGGTCTTCGTCCTACAGCACCAACCGTCTCTCAGGCTGGGAGAGGGACCCAGACTCCTGCTACCCGCACACCAGAGTAGCTAGCTCCTCAGTTCCAGATCTGGCCCCTTAGACAACCAGAGTAGCTCAGCCGCGTATACTGGCACCGGCAGTTGAGGGAGCAGCTATGTCAGCAGATGCTCTATGGAGACTAGATCGGTTCACCAAGTTATTCCCTCCTACTTTTACTGGTGCACCATCATAGGACCCCCGGGATTACTTGGACAATTGTTATGAGGTTCTTCGGAACATGGGCGTTGTGGAGACCAATGGGGTCGATTTTGCTACTTTTCGGCTTTTTGGTACTGCCAAGACTTGGTGGAGAGACTATTGCTTGCCCAGATCAGCTGGGTCTGCACCTTTGACTTGGGCTCAGTTCTCCGAGTTGTTCTTGGGGAAGTTTCTTCCCGTTACTCAGAGAGAGGACTATCGGAAGCAGTTTGAGCGCCTCCAGCAGGGATCTATGACTGTTACTCAGTACGAGACTAGGTTCATTACTCTAGCCCGACATGCTATCATGATATTCCCCACGGATCTAGAGAGAGTGAGGAGATTGATTGAGGGTTTGGCTCAGCGCATTAGACTTCAGATGGCCGTAGAGTCAGGTACTGATATTTCATTTAAGGATGCGGCCAAAATGGCCAAGAGGATTGAGATGGTTTTGTCACAGGGCAGTGGTTAGGGGGCTGACAAGAGACCTCGTCAGTTCGGTCGATTCAGTGGCGCCTCATCTGGAGGCAGAGATTCTTTTGGCAGAGGTCATCCTCCTAGACGATACCAGTCGGCACTTCAGGTATCCCGCAGTGCACCACCAGCTCCTATCAGTGCACTGCCGCTTCAGAGCTTCCAGGGTGGTTATTCTGGTCAACAGGTTCAGTTCCAGAGTCAACAGCCTTAGCAGCAGAGGTCTTGCTATTCTTGTGGTGTTTCAGGGCACATTGCTAGGTATTGTACCCGAGCTTCTGGTAGTTCTCAGTATCAGGGTTCCCGTGCCATGATTCCCGTGCCAGGTGTACCCCCACCCCCTCGGCCAGCTAGGGGTGGAGGATAAGGTGCTAGAGGTGGAGGTCAGACTATTAGAGGTGGAGGACAGTCTGTGAGAGGTAGAGGTCAGCCCGCAGTAGATCGACCTAGAGATGTTCAGGCTGGAGGGGCTCCTCCCCGATGCTATGCTATTCCTTCCAGGCCTAAGGCTGAGGCCTCCGATGCAGTCATCACAGGTACGGTTTCAGTTTGTAGTAGAGATGCTTCAGTTTTGTTTGATCCGGGGTCTATATTCTCCTATGTGTCTTCATATTTTTCTCCTTAACTGATTATGCCCCGTGATTCCCTGAGTACTCTGGTATATGTATCTACACAGGTGGGTGACTCTATTGTGGTAGATCGAGTCTACCGTTCATGCTTAGTGGTTATTGGTGGGTTGGAGACTCAGGTAGATCTTTTGCTTCTTGATATGGTTGACTTTGATGTTATATTGGGGATGGATTGGTTATCTCCCTATCATGCTATTCTGGATTGTACTGTGACCTTGGCCTTACCAGGAGTACCTCGTTTGGAGTGGAGAGGGACTCCTAGTCATTCTTCCGGTAGAGTTATCTCATATATGAAGGCTCGGCGCATGGTCGAGAAGGGTTGTTTGGCCTATTTGGCCTATGTTAGTGATTCTAGTGCCGAGGTTCCTTCTATGGAGTCTGCGCCCGTGGTTCGTGAGTTTCCAAAGGTATTCCCTGTCGACCTGCCGGGTATGCCACCCGACAGGGATATTGATTTTTGCATTGAGTTGGCTCCGGGCACTCAGCCCATTTCTACTCCGCCGTACCGTATGGCCCTGCCAAAGTTGAAGAAGTTGAAGGATCAGTTGCAGGATTTGTTGGATAAAGGCTTCATTAGGCCTAGTGTTTCTCCTTGGGGTACCCCAGTGTTGTTTGTTAAGAAGAAAGATGGCTCAATGAGGATGTGTATTGACTACCGGCAATTGAACAAGGTTACTATTAAGAATAAGTATCCTTTGCCGAGGATTGATGATCTATTTGACCAGCTTCAGGGTGCTACAGTGTTCTCCAAGATAGACTTGAGGTCTGGTTACCATCAGCTGAGGATTAGGGCGTCGGATGTCCCTAAGACAGCCTTGCGCACTCGGTATGGGCATTATGAGTTCTTGGTGATGTCATTTGGGTAGACAAATGTTCCCGCTGCTTTTATGGAGTTGATGAACCGGGTGTTCAGGCCCTATTTGGACTCATTTGTGATAGTCTTCATTGATGATATTTTGATTTACTCCCGTAGCGAGGAGCAGCACCTTTGAGTCGTCCTCCAGACTTTGAGGAATAGTCAGTTGTATGCCAAATTTTCCAAGTGTGAATTCTGGTTGAGTTCGGTTGCATTTCTGGGCCATGTCGTATCGGCATAGGGTATTCAGGTGGACCCCAAGAAGATTTCAGCAGTCAAAGATTGGCCTAGACCCACCTCAGCTACATAGATTTTGAGCTTCTTGGGCTTAGCAGGTTATTATTGCCGATTTGTGGAGGCTTTTCCATCTATCGCAACCCCGATGACAGGGTTGACTCAGAAGTATTCCCAGTTCAGGTGGTCAGCGTGTGAGGCGAGCTTTCAGACGCTCAAGACAGCCTTGACCACGGTGCCGGTGTTAGTTTTGCCCAGAGGTTCATGGCCTTATATCGTGTATTGTGATGCTTCACGGGTTAGACTTGGTGCAGTGTTGATGCAGGATGGCAAGGATATAGATTATGCTTCACGTCAGTTAAAGGTTCACGAGAAGAACTACCCAGTCCATGATTTGGAGTTAGCAGCTATTGTTCATGCGTTGAAGAACTGGAAGCATTATCTATATGGTGTGTCCTGTGGGGTGTTCACGAACCATAAGAGTTTGCAATTTCTGTTCAAGCAGAAAGAGTTGAATATGAGGCAGAGGAGATGGTTAGAGTTGTTGAAAGATTATGACATAACAATTATATATCATCCGAGGAAGGCCAATGTGGTGGCCGATGCTTTGAGCTGAAAGTCAGCCAGCATGGGTAGTCTTGCCGATCTATCAGTCGGAGAGAGACCGCTTGCTTTGGATGTTCAAGCCTTGGCCAACCGATTTATGAGATTGGAGGTTTTTGAGACGGGCAGTGTTTTGGCCCATACTGTGGCCCGTTCTTCATTGTATGATCGTATTCGGGCTAGGCAGTACGATGATCGTCATTTATGTGTTCTTAGAGATACGGTCCAGCACGGAGGTGCCAAGCAGGTCACAATTGATGATGAGGGAGTTCTGAGGATGCAGGGTCGTATTTGTGTACCTGATGCTGACGGTATTTGTGAGTTGATATTGTAGGAGGCCCATAGTTCCCGGTATTCCATTCATCCGGGCACCGCAAATATGTACCAGGACTTGCGGCAGCATTATTGGTGGTGGATGATGAAGAAGGATATTGTAGCCTATGTAGCTCGGTGCTTGAACTGTCAGCAGGTTAAGTACGAGCACCAGAGACCGGGTGGTTTGATGCAGCATATTGAGCTTCCCGAGTGGAAGTGGGAGCGTATCACCATGGACTTTGTAGTTGGGCTCCCACGGACTCAGAGGATGTTTGATGCGGTGTGGGTCATTGTGGATAGGCTGACCAAGTCAGCGCACTTCATTCCTATGTCAGTTTCTTATTCTTCAGAGAAGTTGGCAAAGATCTATATGAGGGAGATTGTTCGATTGCATGGTGTGCCCGTGTCCATTATATATGACCAAGGTACTCAGTTTACCTCCCATTTCTAGAGAGTGTTTCAACGTGAGTTGGGCACACGGGTTGATTTAAGCACAGCGTTTCATCCTCAGACGGACGGACAATCCGAGCGTACTATTCAGATCTTGGAGGATATGTTACGAGCATGTTCATTGACTTTTGAGGTCCATGGGACCAGCTTTTACCTTTAGCTGAGTTTGCCTACAATAACAGCTATCAGTCGAGCATTCAGATGGCTCCGTATGAGGCGGTGTCGGTCGCCAGTTGGGTGGTTTGAGCCGGGAGAGGCTATATTGTTTGGTTCTGAGTTAGTCCAGGATTCCTTGGACAAGGTGAAGGTCATTCAGGATAGACTTCATACAGCTCAGTCCAGGCAGAAGAGTTATGCGGATCGCAGAGTTCGAGATTTGGCATTTATGATAAGAGACCCGATTTTCCTTCAGGTGTCGCCCATGAAGGGTGTGATGAGGTTCGGGAAGAAGGGAATGTTGAGCCCTAGGTACATTGGTCCATTTGAGATTCTGGATAAGGTAGGAGAGGTGGCCTACAGACTTGCCTTGCCACCGAGTTTATCAGTCGTGCACCCGGTGTTCCATGTATCTATGCTCCGGAGGTATATTGCAGATCCATCTCATGTACTTGATTTTAGTGGTGTCCAGTTGGACAAGGATTTGACTTATGAGGAGGAGCCGGTAGCCATATTAGCTCGGGAGGTTCGTCAAGTGAGATCGAAGAGTTATCCTTCAGTTCGTGTTCAGTGGAGAGGTCGGCCTGTTGAGGCAGCCACCTGGGAGTCCGAGTCTGATATGCGGAGCCGATATCCCCATTTTTCCCCCGATTCAGGTACCTTTCTATGTCCGTTCGAGGACGAACATTTGTTTTAGAGGTGGAGATTGTGATGACCCAAAAGGTCATCCCGTGTAATGTTAACTAAATCTGTGTTCCGAGGCCTTGAAAGCCTCCGTTTATCTCACCTCGATGTGTGTGCACAGCCCGGGCGCGTAGCCGGGAAGCCTTTGCGTGGAAAATTGATAAAATGTGGAATTTATGATAATTATTTGAATAAAGTTGACTTTGGTCAACATTTTTGGTAAACGGGCCCGTGATTCGACGGTTTCGGAGGGTCCGTAGGAAAATATGGGACTTGGGCGTATGCCCGGAATCGAATTTCGAGGTCCCAAGTCCGAGAAATGAATTTTTAAAGAAAATTATTTTCTGAAAAATATAAAGGTTTTTGAAAATGAGAATTGATGTGAAACCTATGTTATCGGGCCCGTATTATGGTCCCGGAGCCCGGAACAGGTTCAATATATTTTATATGAGTTATCTGTGAAATTTGGTAAGAAACGGACATAGTTTGACGTGATTCGGACTAAAAATGGAAAATTTGGAAGTTTATGAAGTTTTGAGAATTTCTATAGATTTTGAAGTTTAATTTGATGTTTATGATGTTATGTTGGTGTTTTGATTACTCGAATAAGTCCGTAGGATGTTTTTGAGGTTGTGTGCATAATTGGTGTTGAGCCCCGAGGGCTCGGGGGAATTTCGGGTAGGTTCTAGGGTGTTTTTAGACTTAGAACACAGCAGTTGCAATCAGAAGGGGGGCCAGGTCTCTGAACCTGTAGCGAGGTCCGCGGTGGGACCTTTGCGATCGCGGTCTCCCTAGCGCGGTCCACGGTGGGGGAGTTTCAGTAGGTATGCAATGAGTCCTCCGCGCCCGCGGTCACTCCAGCACGATCCGCGGTGGAGATCTGGGAGGGGTATATATAAACGTGATTTCCAGTTATTTTCTATTTTTAAAAACTCTAAAAATATAAGAGGCGATTTTCTAAAAGCTCTTTCTTCTCCAAAACATTTATAAGTGATTTCTAACTCATTTGCTTTACTCCTTAACTTCGTTTTACAAGATTTCATCCTAGAATCTAGGGTTTTCATGGGGGAATTGGGAATTTTGGGTAAAACCGAAGAATATTGAAATTTGGGAATTTAGACCTCAATTTGGGGTCGGATTCCAAAACAAATTATATACCCGGGCTCGAGGGTGAATGGGTAATCGGGTTTTGGTCCGAATTTCGGGTTTGGACCAAGCGGGCCCGGGGTCGATTTTTGACTTTTGGGGAAAACTTTAGAAAACCCATTTCCAAGCATTAGAACTTATTCATTTAGCATTTATTGATATAATTAAGTAACTTGTGGCTAGATACGAGCGAGTTGGTGGTGGAATCAAGAGGTAAAGCGGTAGTTGAGGCTTGATTGTGTTCGTGGCATCGGGGTAAGTGTTTGGCCTAAATTTAGCTTGAGGAAATAGGTGTTGAGTCGTATGTGCTACTTGTTTTTATCATGTTCAATGTATAGGTGAGGTGACGAGCACCTATATATTGTTTGTCAAGCATGCATGTGAGTCAGTTTCGATGTATTACGTGTTTTTCTACGATATTCATTGTGTTATGAAGTAGACTTCCTTTTGAAGTTATTCAATTGTTGAGAAATACTTGATAGAGGACATGTAATAAGTTGTTTCCATTTGGGGATTGTTTTTCATTAAGTTATATACTTGGATGAGATTGGTTATAGCTGAGTCCCTTGCCGGGACGGTAGTATTTCAGTTGTTGGTTACCTTGGTTATATGAATCATGTTTCCTGCTATTGATTTCCTTGCCAAGCTGTTATTTTGTTATTGTTTGGGTGAGGAAGAGTGTAAAACACGAAGGGTGATACCGTGTATTCATTTCACTCATTGCATTGTGTGGAATAGAGTAAAAGCACGAAGGGTGATGTCGTGCCATGATTTTACATTTAAAAGCACGAAGGAACATGTCGTGCCCTCTTATTTATTCATTGCATTGTGAGGACGAGAGTAAAAGCACGAAGGGTGATGTCGTGTACTTGTTTTGGTAAGGATGAGGGTAAAGCACAAAGGGTGATGTCGTGTACATATTTTTTTGTGTTATTACTTCCTGATTGACTTTACTCTTCTATATTGTTTCCTTGCTCGGTGATTCAATATTGTTCTCTCTTGTTTTCCCCATTATTTGTCCCCTGTCTTGCCGTACTTAATTGTTTATTTTCTGTTATTTCCCTGTTATATATTGTAGAACTGTACATGTAATTTGTTGTTGTCATGTCTAGCCTCGTCACTACTTCGCCGAGGTTAGGCTCGGCACTTACTCATTACATGGGGTCGGTTGTACTGATGCTACAACTGCACCTCTTTATGTTGTGCAGATTACGGAGCCGACCCAGTGGACACTGATAGAGGGAGTATCTTTAAGTCCACACAGGCGACACTGAGGTAGTCCCGCAGACGTTCGTGGGTCTGGGCGTCACCAACTATCTTTTCCTTTCTGTCTTATTTGTATTTCCAGACAGTTGTACTTGTTCATTTCAGACTCTTGTTGTAGAAATCTTAGACAGTCTGTGAGAATTGTGACACCACTTCTGGGGGTTTATGTACGAAAATTTCGCAATATTTATTACACTTAGTTGATAAACTCGTAGTTTCCGCATTCTTATTTAATGGTTCATACTTATTGTTTTCCTTCTAGATGTCATAAATAAAGAAAATAGTAAATTTAACCTGAAACATTGGCTTGTCTAGCGGGTACAACGTTAGTCGCCATCACGGCCTGAAGGTGGGATTTCGGGTCGTGACAATCACCCTTCGTGCTT
Organism: Nicotiana undulata; assembly: GCA_005239495.1. Classification (NCBI taxonomy): domain Eukaryota; kingdom Viridiplantae; phylum Streptophyta; class Magnoliopsida; order Solanales; family Solanaceae; genus Nicotiana; species Nicotiana undulata. Next base: position 15,521 of record ML292552.1, on the reverse strand, counting down.
TTACTCTCTCATAATCATGGCACGGCATCACCCTTTGAGCTTTTACACTCACTCATAATATCATGCACGACATCATCCTTCGTGCTTTAACACTCTTCCTCACCCAAACAAATCAATAATAGAAATACGGCAAGGAAACCAACAATATCAACAATAATAAAAACCATAACGCGCCGGCAAGGGAGCCAACAGTAGAATCAATATCATCGCGGCAAGGGAAACAACTATAACCAATCTCACTTAGTTACTTGACTTCACGTAATAGTTCTCAACTTGAACCCATACTCAACAATAGACAATACCAGGGATTTCTATCAACATGAATAATTATCAATTTAGACATAGGTAGTACTTAATAAAAATAACATATAAATCACAACATACGACTCACGGGCATGCTTGACACCAATGTATAGATACTCGTCACCACACCTATACGTTGAATGTAATACCAACACGTAGCAAATAAGACACAACACCTATTCCCTCAAGCTAAGGTTAAGCCAAACACTTACCTCGAATCTCACGGCCAAACTCAAGCCTCAATTACCACTTTTCCTTTAGAATTCGCATCCAATTCAATTGTATCTAGACATAATTAACTTAACAATGTCAATAATGCTAAATAATTCAACCCCAATGCTATCATTCTTCCCAAAAAGTCAAAGATCGACATCGGGCCCGCTTGGTCAAAATAGGAGGTTCGGACCAAAACCTGATCGCCCATTCACCCCATTCACTCCAAAACGAGGTCTAGATTCCAATTGGACAAAAATCCCTAACTCTATCCAAATCCCCCAATTCCTACCATGAAAACCCTAGGAGTTTTGTTGTAAATTGATGAAAAACAATGGAGAGTTGAAAGAAAATAGTTAATGGACACTTACCTATGATTTTGGGAAGAGAAGCTCTTGAGAAATCGCCCTAAGTCTTCTATTTTTGTGAAAGTTAGAAAAGAAAACGGCTGGGGTTCTATTTTAAAAACTTCACTGCCCGACTCTCGCACCTGCGGTGCTTGGCAAGCGCAGGTGCGTAAATTTTGTTGCTCCTGCGGAATTAGGCAAGGCCACTGAGGGCCATACCTGCGGAGGTATTTCCGCTTCTGCGGAAACTTGTCCGCATCTGCAGAAACAGGGAAGTTGGGCTTGGCTGCACCTGCGGTCCTAGGCTCGCAGGTGCGGGTACACCAGAACAGGTGCACCAGCAGAGTTTTGCTAAGTCTAAAACAACCTGAAACCCATCCAAAACTCACCCGAGCCCTCTGGGCCCCAAACCAAACATGCACACAACCCTAACAACATCCTACGAACTTACTCGTGCGATCAAATCGCCAAAATAACACCTTAAACAAGGAATTTAGCATCAAAATCAAAGAAAATCTTAAGAACTTTCAAAGTTTCAAATTTCACAACTACGGGTTTGAATCACGTCATATGACCTCCGTTTCTTACCAAATTTTACAGGCAACACTCAAATACTATATTAAACCTATACCGGGCTCGAGGACCAAAATACAGGCCTGATACCATCAATTTCAAATATAGTCAAATTTCAAAAACTCTTATAATTTCAGTTAAACAATTTCTTTCAAAAATTCATTTCTCAGGATTGGGACCTCGGAATTCAATTCCGGGCATACGCCCAAGTCCCTTTTTTTCATGCGGACCCTCCGGGACTGTCAAATCACGGGTCCGGGTCCTTTTACCCAAAATTTTGACCAAAGCCAGCTTAAATCTAATTTTAAAGGAAAAAATAGCATTTTTCTCAATGTTTCATATAAAAACTTTTCGGATATACGCCGGACTGCGCACACAAATCAAGGTGAGACAAAAAGAGGTTTTCAAGGCCTCGGAACACAGTTTTGACTTATAAAATGAGAGATGACTTTTTGGGTCATCACATTCTCCACCTCTAAAACAAATGTTCATCCTCGAACGGACATAGAAAAGTACCAGAATCGGGGAAAAGATGGGATACTAGCTCCGCACATCGGACTCGGACTCCCAGGTAGCTACCTCGGCAGGTTGACCTCTCCACTGAACACGAACCGAAGGATAACTCTTCGATCTCAACTAACGAACCTGCCGGTCTAGAATAGCTACCGGCTCCTCCTCATAAGTCAAATCCTTGTCCAACTGGACACTGCTGAAGTCTAACACATGGGATGGATCGTCGTGATACTTCCGAAGCATAGACACATGAAACACTGGATGAACAACTGATAAACTCGGTGGTAACGCAAGTCTGTAAGCCACCTCTCCCACTCTATCAAGGATCTAAAATTGACCGATGTACCTAGGGCTTAGCTTGCCTTTCTTCCCAAATCTCATCACGCCATTCATAGGCGACACCTGAAGCAACACTCGCTCTCCAACCATGAATGCCACATCACAAACCCTACGGACGGCATAACTCTTTTGCCCGGACTGAGCTGTACGAAGTCTATCCTGAATGATCTTAACCTTATCTAAGGCATCCTACACTAAGTCTGTACCCAACAACCGATCCTCTCCCGGCTCGAACCATCCAACCGGCGACCGACACCGCCTACCATATAATGCCTCATAAGGAGCCATCTGAATGCTCAACTGATAGCTATTGTTGTAGGCAAACTCAGCTAATGGCAAGAACTGATCCCAAGAACCTCCAAAGTCAATGACACAGGCTCGTAGCATATCCTCCAAAATCTGAATAGTACGCTCGGACTGTCCGTCCGTCTGAGGATGAAATGTTGTGCTCAACTCGACCCGCGTGCCCAACTTGCGCTGAACTACCCTTCAGAAATGCGAGGTAAACTGAGTACCTCGATCAGAAATAATAGACACGAGCACGCCATGAAGACGAACAATCTCCCTAATGTAGATCTCTGAAAATCTCACTGAAGAATAGGAAACTGCCATAGGAATGAAATGCGCTGACTTGGTCAGCCTATACACAATAACCCATACTGTATCGAATTTCCTCTGAGTCCGTGGGAGTCCAAAAACAATCCATGGTGATACACTCCCACTTCCACTCAGGAATCTCAATATGCTTAAACAATCCAGCAGGCATCTGATGTTCGTACTTAACCTGGTGACAATTCAAACACCGAGCTACATATGCCACAATATCTTTCTTCTTCCTCCTCCACCAATAATGTTGCCGGAATCCTGATACATCTTCGCTGCGCCCGGATGAATGGAGTACCGGGAACTATGGGCCTCCTCTAAAATCAACTTATGAAGTCCATCCACATTAGGAACACAAATACGACCCTTCATCCGTAAAACTCCATCATCACCAACTGTAACCTGCTTGGCACCACCGTGCTGCACAGTGTCCCTAAGGACAAGTATATGAGGATCATCATACTGGTGATCCCGAATACGATCAAATAACGAAGAACGAGCAACTATATAAGCTAGAACACAGACGGGCTCAAAAACATCCAATCTCATAACTGATTGGCTAAAGCCTGAACATCCAAAGCAAGCGGTCTCTCCCCGACCGGAATATATGCAAGGCTACCCATACTGGCTGACTTCCTACCCAAAGCATCGGCCACCACATTGATCTTCCCCCGATGATACAAGATGGTGATGTCATAGTCTTTCAACAGATCCAACCATCTCCTCTGCCTCAAATTCAACTCTTTTTGCTTGGACAAGTATTGCAAACTCTTATGATCCGTGAACACCTCACATGACACGCCATATAGATAATGCCTCCAAATCTTCAGCACGTGAATAATGGCTCCTAGCTACAAATCATGAACTGGATAATTCTTCTCGTGGATCTTCAACTGTCGCGAAGCATATGCAATAACCTTGCCATCCTGCATCAACACTGCACCAAGTCCAATACCAGATGCATCACAATACACAGTATATGGCCCTAAACATGTGGGCAAAACCAACACCGGCGCCGTAGCTAAAGCTGTCTTGAGCTTCTGAAAGCTCGCCTCACACTCCTCTGACCACCTGAACTGGGCACCCTTTTGGGTCAACCTGGTCATCGGGGTTGCAATAGACGAAAAGTTCTCCACAAACTGACGATAATAGCCTTCCAAAACCAAGAAACTCCATATCTCTGTGGCTGATATGGGTCTAGGCCAATCTTTGACAGCTGAAATCTTCTTAGGATCCACCTGAATACCCTCTGCTAATACAACATGACCCAGCAACTGAACTCACACTTCGAAAACTTAGCATAAAACTTACTGTCCTTCAGAGTCTGGAGAACGACTCGAAGGTGATGTTCATGCTCCTCCCGGCTGCGGGAATAAATCAGAATATCATCAATGAAGACAATTACGAAGGAATCCAAATAAGGTCTGAACACTCGGTTCATCAAATCCATGAAAGTTGTTGGGCATTTGTCAACCCAAATGACATCACTAAGAACTCATAATGCACGTACCGAGTATGAAAAGCAGTCTTAGGGACATCAGATGCCCTAATCCTTAACTGATGGTAGCCAGATCTCAAATCAATCTTCGAAAATACCTTGGCACCCCGAAGCTGATCAAATAAGTCATCAATCCTCGGCAATGGATACTTGTTCTTGATGCTAAACTTTTTCAATTGCAGATAATCTATTCACATCCTCATCGACCCATCCTTCTTCTTAAAAACTAACATCGGCGCACCCTAAGGTGAGACATTAGGCCTAATAAAGCCTTTGTCAAGAAAATCCTGCAGTTGTTCTTTCAGCTCCTTCGACTCTGGCGGGGCCATACGATATGGCGGAATAGAAATGGGTTGAGTGCCCGGAGCCAAATCAATGCAAAATTCAATATCCCTCTCGGGTGGCATACCCGGCAGGTATGCAGGAAACACCTCTGGAAACTCATGGACAACGGGCATAGAATCCATAGAAGGAACCTCAGCACTATAATCACGAACATAAGTTAAGTAGGCCGAACACCCCTTCTCGACCATATGCCGAGCCTTTATATAAGAGATAACCCTGCTGGAAGAATGACCAGGAGTCCCTCTCCACTCCAGTCGAGGCAACCTCAGAAATCTAAGGTCACGGTCTTGGCATGATAGTCCAATATGGTATGATAAGGAGACAACCAATCCATCCCCAAAATGACATCAAAATCTACCATATCAAGGAGTAGAAGATCTACACTGGTCTCAAGACCCCCAATAACCACAACACACGATCTACCATAATAGAATCACCTACCGGTGTAGACACATATACAGGAGTACTCAGAGAATCACGAGGCATAACCAAATAAGGAGCAAAATAAGATTATACATAGGAATATGTTGACCCTGGATCAAATAAAACTGAAGCATCCATGTTGCAAATTGAAACCATACATGTGATAACTGCATCGGAGGCCTCAGCCTGAGGTCTGGATGGAATAGCATAACATCGAGGTTGGGCCCCACCAATCTGAACAACGTCCCTAGGACGGCCTCCTGCTGGCTGACCTCTACCTCTAGTAGCCTGGCCTCCACCTCTAACTGCCTGACCACCACCTCTAACACCTCGACCCCCACCCCTAACTGGTTGAGCGGGTGGTGGGACACCTGGTGCTGGAACCATGGAGCGAGAACCCTAGTGCTAAGAACTGCTCGAGGCTCAAGGGAAAAATCTAGCAATGTGCCCCAGACCACCACAAGTATAACAAGATCTCGCCTGCTGAGACTGCTGGCCCTGAAATTGACCCTGGCGACCTGAGTAACCACTCTGAAAACTCTGGAGCTGCAGTGCACTAATGTGATGACCCAAGGGGTCATTTTGTGAATTTAGACTCCGTTCTAGGCTTAATAGCCCTAAAAAGATTAATTTTAATTACCTCGATTTGTGTGCATAGTCCGAGCATGAAATCGGAAAGCTTTTATGCGAAAATATGAGAAATAGTAATTTCTAGAGTTAAAATTTTATTATAGTTGACTTTGATCATCATTTTGAGTAAACGGACTCAGATTCGTGTTCCGACGATCCCGGGAGGTCCGCAGTAAAATATGGGACTCGGGCGTTTGCCCGGAAATGAATTTTGAGTTCCCAAGCCATAGAAATCAATTTTTTAAAGAAATTGTTTTGCTGAAAGAATTAATGTTTGAAACATTAGTATCGGGCCCGTATTTTGGTTCTGGAGCCCAGTACAGATTTGTTATGATATTTAAAGGTTATCTGTGAAATTTGGTAAAAACGGAGTTTGTTTGACGTGATTCGGACATCCGGTTGAGAAGTTATGAACTTTAGGTGTTCTTGAGGAAAATGATGAGTTTTGAGGTTTAATTCATAGTTTTACATGTTATTTTCATGATTTGATCACACGAGGAAGTCTGTATGATATTTTTAGACTTGTTTGCATGTTTTGTTTCGGGCCCCGGGGGCTCGGGTGAGTTTCGGATAGGCCACGAGAGGTTTTGAGCATGTAAAAATGATGTTGTAGTTCTGTTTCTGGTGTCCAGGCCCCATGTGCTATGTGATCTCATGGGTAGGATCGTGATCGCATAGTGTAAACTCAGGGGGTCCTTTTTTTGTACTGTGCGAACGCAACCTTAAGGGTGCGATCGCGAAGCCTCCGGTTTGCTAAGCTATGCGAACGCCCCTTCCCCCACGCGAACGCATAAGGCAGTTGGGCCTGAGGGAGGGGGAGACCAGTACTCTATGCGAACGCACCCCTGCCTACGCGAACGCGATGCCCAGCTCCCCCTTACCTTATGCGATCGCGAGCAGTCGAGTGCAAATGCATAGGTCTGCTGCCTAGTCATATAAATACTCTTTTAAAAACGAGCAGACCTTCTTCTTCTTCATATTTTCGAACCTCACAGCCCTAGGAGCGAATTTCTTCACCCAATATCATTCCCAAGTCATAGGTAATCACTTCTAAACTTTACTCTTTCAATTCCTTATTGTTCTCCATCACTTTTAAATCAGAAACTAAGAATTTTCATTGTAAAAATTGAGGGTTTGGATAGAATTAGGGAATTATGTAAAAATCGAACTTTACCTCGAATTGAGGTCGAATTTCGAAATTAATTGCATATTCGGGTTCGTGGGTGAATGGGTAAACGTAATTTGGTCTGAATCCCGAGTTTTGACCAACCAAGCCCGGGGTCGGGTTTTCACTTTTTTTTAGAAAACTTAGGAAAAATTATAATTTTCAATAAAGTTAGTTACTTTAGCCTTAATTAATGATATTAAGTAAATTATGATTAGATTCGAGCAAGTTAGAGCAAGATTCTAAAGGAAAAGCTATAATTGAGGAGTAAGTGGACTGCGAAATTAAGGTAAGTGCTTGGTTTAACCTTGACTTGAGGGAATAGGAATCCCCAACTTATTTGTTATGTGAATTAGCATGTGTGTGGTGTATAGCTGAGGTGACGAGTATCTATGCACCACCAAATTGTCTGTCATATATGATCCCTTCCCCGTTTTCAATTTAATTGATTCTTATCTTAATTGTTCTACGTTCATTATTGTTTCTATGACTACCTGGACTTATTACTTTGTTGTTAAATATTGTTATGATTATTTTGGAAGACTATTGGTTGTTTATCCGCTTCCCTTGTGGTACAGAAAGGTTGAGTAGTTTGGCATTGTTTTACGAGATATACATATATATATATATATATATATATATATATATATATATATTCCTATTGGTTTCATTTTTGTGATAATACTGATGAGCTTATGAGAAGTATATTTTTCTTTTCATAAATGTTGAGATAAAGGTGTTGTGAAAGGCTTGGCCTGAATTGTGAAAGTTTTTTATAAGCAAAAAAAATTGATTGTGATAAGGGGGAGAAATTGATTGTGATAAGGGTGCGAAATTGATTGTGATAAGGGTGGAGAAATTGATAGTGATAAGGGTGGATAAATGATTGTGATAAGGGTGGACAGGTAGGATTGGGTTGCACGCCGCAAAAGGACAGTGATAAGGGTGAATAATTATGTTTTACTGATTTTAATTACAAAGATTTGGAAATTCTTGTTTTACTCTACGGCTTTTATCATATTTTGTACATGTGGTTATTTTAAAGTAAAGTTTGGAAATTTGGAAATTTATTCGAGGATTGGTTATAGCTGAGACCTGGAAAAGGTGATTGAGTTATCTTAAATTATTGTTGCAGTTGTTACTATTTACTTGTTTTAGATTTCTTTCTTGCTTTATTAATTATTGTTGTCACGGGTTATATTGTTAATGCCCCACCATAGCCTCGTCACTATTTCGTCGAGGTTAGGCTCGGCACTTACTCAGTACATGGGGTCGGTTGTACTGATACTACACTCTGCACTCTTTTGTGCAGATCCAGGTACCGGCCAGCAATAGAGATATTTAGAGTTGCTACCTATTTCTTTTCCTGAGACACGAGGTATATTGCCGGAGTCCGCAGATCCCAAGAGTCTTCTCTATAATATTGAGACTACTGTTTCATTTGATTCAGAACAGTTACACATTATTTCTTTTAGCCCATTATTTGTAGTATTCTTTGGTAGTTCGTGAATTGTGACACCAAACCCTGAAATAATTTTAGAGTTACTTATATAATAAGTTCGTGGCTCAGTTTATTTAAGTGTTTATATTATTTTATGTTTGGAATTATTCATTGAAAGTCAGTAGCTTAAGTTTATTTTATAATTGTTTATTATGTTTAAATGGGAAAATCAAAGGAAGTAGTAATCGAACTCTAACATTGGCTTGCCTAGAAGTGTGGTGTTAGGCGCCATCACGATCCCTAAGGTTGGGGTAATTTGGGTCGTGAAAACTAATAGGAGATGGTGGTGCACTGTAGGGAAACTGATCAAAATAGAACCACGACCACCTGGAGCACTGCGAGAAACCTGAAGTGCTGAATGAAACGGCCTGGGAGGATGGCCCCTATCAAAAGAATCCCTGCCTTCAGATGAGGCACCACTGAACCTGCCAAAAAGACGGGGCCTCTTGTCAGACCCCTAACCACTCCCTTGTAATAAACCATCTCAACTCGTCTGGCCACATTGGCTGCGTCCTGGAAGGAAATATCACTCCCTGTCTCCTTCGCCATCTGCAATCTAATCGGCTTGGCTAGTCCCTCAATAAATCTCCTCACCCTTTCTCGGTCGGTGGGAAGTATCATAATAGCATGACGGACCAAGGTAATAAATCTGGTCTCATACTGAGTGACGATCATAGAACCCTGTTGGAGACGCTCGAACTGCCTCCGATAATCCTCCCTCTGAGTGATAGGAAGAAACTTCTCCATAAATAACTGAGAGAACTGGGCCCAAGTCAAAGGCGGTGATCCAGCTGGTCTAGCCAAACAATAATTTCTCCACCAAGTCTTAGCGGAACCTGACAGATGAAAAGTAGCAAAGTCGACCACATTGGTCTCCCCTATCCCCATGTTCCGTAGAACCTCGTGACAGTTGTCCAAATAGTCCTGGGGATCCTCTGAAGATGCACCGATATAAGTAGTAGTAAAAAGCTTGGTGAACCTGTCCAACCTCCACAAAGCATAAGCAGACATAGCTGCTCCATCACCGGTATGAGCCACAACACCCGGCTGAACTACCCTAGTTGTCTGAGCTGTTGGTGTCTAAAACTGAGGAGCCATCTGCTCCGGAATGCGAGTAGCGGGAGTCTGGGCTCCTCCCCCAACCTGAGAGACGGCTGGTGCTGCAGGAAGTAAACCTTCCTGAGCGACGCTCTCCATGAGGCCCACTAGACGGACCAGAGCATCCTGGAGTACCGGGATAGCAATGAACCCCTCAGGAACCTGAGTTGGCCCAGACGGAACTATCTGGGCAGGAACCTCATCAGCAAACTCTACCTGAGGCTCTGCCACTGGTGCTGCTGCTCTAGGCTAAGCTCGGCCCCTACCTCGGCCTGTAGCACGGCCTCGGCCTCATCCTCGGCCCCTCGTAGGAGCTGCAACTAGGGACTCGGGCTGCTGATCAATGGTTGAAGAATAACGTGTTCTCTCCATCTGTGAGAGAATATAGTAGAAGTTCAATTAGCGTTGAGAAATCAAATCGCACTACAGAGAAGAATAGATGTGAAGTCATTCCTAAACCCTGTAGCCTCTGGGGGATAAACAAAGACGTCTCCATACTGATCCCTCAGACTCTACTAAGCTTGTCCGTGAATTGTGAGACCTAAGCAACCTAGTGCTCTGATACCAACTTGTCACGATCGGAATTTGCCACCGTCGGGACCATGATGGCACCTAAAATTGAACCCGCTAGGCAAGCCAACATTACCGGTTATTTTATTGTGTTTCTTTATTTTTAGCAATTAGCAGGTGATGCACAAGATCAGCGGAAATAAAAGTGCGTAATAACAAAATTTAACAACTTAGTTAGGTACTATTACAAAATTCATAATAACTACACCCAGAATTTGGTGTCACAATTTCACGGACTGTCTATGAATACTACAAATAGGGGTCTGAACAAAACAAAATACATCTGTCTCAGAAATACATAAAGACAGGAAAGAAATAGGATAGAAGGTGACGCCAAGGCTTGCGGACACCTGCAGGACTACCTCGGGTCTCCACTGGACAGAAGGCAGCAAACTCGATCTAGGGTCTGAAGGGTCCTGTACCGCGATCTGCACAGAAAGTGCAGAGTTTAGAATCAGTACAACTGATCCCATGTACTGAGTAAGTGCCGAGTCTAACCTCGGCGAAGTAGTGATGAGGCTAGGACACGATAACCAAATAAACCTGTGCAGTTTAATCATATACGAAAAACAATAATAATAACAAGAAATAGGCAGCTAAATTCAAAGGAAAGGGGAAACATGCTGAAGGGAGGGAATATCAAGTGGAAAAAATAATGAAGTAAAGTGAAAAAATAAATATCAACTCAACACCACAGAAATAGTAACACAAAGCAAGTGCACGGCATCACCCTTCGTGCTTTAATTCTCATCCTCACTATAAATCAATAGAAACGACATGGCATCACCCTTCGTACTTTTACTCTCATCCTTACCATAAATCAATAGAAATGACATGGCATCACCCTTCGTGCTTTTACTCTCTCATAATCATGGCACGGCATCACCCTTCGTGCTTTAACACTCACTCACAATATCATGCACGGCATCACACTTCGTGTTTTAACACTCTTCCTCACCCAAACAATTCAATAACAGAAATCCGGTAAGGAAACCAACAATATCAACAATAATAAAAACCATAACGCCCCGGCAAGGGAGCCAACAGTAGAATCAATATCATCCCGGCAAGGGAAACAGCTATAACCAATCTCACTTAGTTACTTAACTTCACGTAATAATTCTCAACTTGAACCCATACTCAAGAATAGGCAATACCAAGGGATTTCTATCAACATGAATAATTATCAATTTAGACATAGGTAGTACTTAATGAAAATAACATATAAATCACAACATACGACTCACGGGCATGCTTGACACCAATGTATAGATACTCGTCACCAAACCTATACGTTGAACATAATACCAACACGTAGCAAATAAGACACAACACCTATTTCCTCAAACTAAGGTTAAGCCAAACACTTACCTCGGATTCAACGGCCAAACTCAACCTCAATTACCGCTTTCCCTTCAGAATTCGCCTCCAATTCAAATGTATCTAGACATAATTAACTTATCAATATCAATAATGCTAAATAATTCAACCCCAATGCTTAATTATGAGTTTTCTATCATTCTTCCCAAAAAGTCAAAAATCGACCCCGGGGCCCGCTTGGTCAAAACACGAGGTTCGAACCAAAACCCGATCACCCATTCACCCAGGAGCCCGAATATGTAATTAGTTTACGAATCTAACTCCAAAATGAGGTCTAAATTCCAATTAGACAAAAAGCCCTAACTCTACCCAAATCCCCTAATTCCTGCCATGAAAACCCTAGGATTTTTTTTGTAAATTGATGAAAAACAATGGAGAGTTGAAAGAAAATAGTTAATAGACACTTACCTATGATATTGGGAAGAGAAGCTATTGAGAAATCGCCCTAAGTCTTCTATTTTTGTGAAAGTTTGAAAAGAAAACGCCTGGGTTCTATTTTAAAAACTTCACTGCTCGACTCCTGCACCTGTTGTGCTTGGGTCGCACCTGCGCTTGCGCGGGTGCGGAAAATTAGTCACTCATGCGGAATTGGGCAAGGCCACTGAGGGCCACACCTGCAGAGGTATTTTCGCTTCTGCGGAAGCTTGTCCGCATATGCGAAATGAGGGAAGTTTTTCTTGGCCGCACCTGCGACTAAAAGCATGCACCTGCAAGCTCGCACATGCGGTCCTAGGCTCGCAGGTGCGGGCACACCAGAACTGGTGCACCGGCAGAGTTTTCCTAAGTCTAAAACACCCCGAAACCCATCCAAAACTCACCCGAGCCCTCGAGGCCCCTAACCAAACATACACACAACTATAACAACATCCTATGGACTTACTCGTGTGATCAAATCGCCAAAATAACACCTTAAACAACGAATTTAGCATCAAAATCAAAGAAAATCTTAAGAACTTTAAAAGTTTCAAATTTCACAACGACGGGTCTGAATCACGTCATATGACCTCCGTTTCTTACCAAATTTTATAGGCATCACTCAAATACTATATTAAACTTGTACCAAGCTTGAGGACTAAAATATGGGCCCGATACCATCAATTTCAAATATAGTCAAATTTCCAAAAACTCTTATAATTTCAGTTAAACAATTTCTTTCAAAAATTCATTTCTCGGGCTTGGGACCTCAAAATTTGATTACAGGCGTACGCCCAAGTCCCATATTTTTCTGCGGACCCTCCGGATTGTCAAATCACGGGTCCGGATCTGTTTACCCAAAATGTTGACCGAAGTCAACTTAAATTTAATATTAAAGGCAATATTAGCATTTTTCTCTATTTTTAAGATAAAAGCTTTCCGGATATACACCCGGACTGCGCACGCAAAATGAGGTGAGACAAAAGAAGCTTTTCAAGGCCTCGAAATATAGTTTTGACTTATAAAATGAGAGATGACATTTTGGATCATCACAAATGTATAATAGGAATTATCCTAAACGTGCGGGGTTGAGGGATGAATTTATTGAAAGGGTTGCTGAATTTATTGCTAAGGCTCAAACACTTGATGATTTTATTATTTGAGGAAGGATTAGGTGTCCTTGTGTGAAATGTGAGTGTGTTAAGTTATTGAAATCAGGCGAAGTTAAAGTTCATCTCTACAAGAAAGAGATTGTAGAAAATTATTATATATGGACTGTTCACGGGGAGAATCATGCTAGTTTAGAAGATGTTAACTTTCATAATTCTTTTGACTTGTTAGGTTGTTTAATTATTTCTTTAGTCGTTTAATTACTATATATTTACTGTCACTTGTTGTATTTTTTTGTTTTGTATTTTATTATAATTATATTACATATATGGCATCTAATGGGAAGGAAAAGATGAAATCTAAGAAGAAAAACAATATGTTCCAACTTCCTCAAGTATGCCAAATATGAGTCATCATCTTCCTCATCCTCCTCAGTCGACTTCATTGCCATCTACTATGTTCACTATCCCCCCTCCATCTAATAATTCAATTCAGTATTATTCTATGTCTGCCAAAGGCAGTCAAAGTAACACCGTTTTTATGTTTGTACCCACACATGAGAAACATGGATTTATCTGATGATGAGGATGAACAAAATGAATTTGATGTGTAGTAGTTTAGTTGTGATGTTTTGGTTGATTGGTAAACTTGATTGTGAGAGACAACTTTATGTAATATTTTTAAACTTGAATTTCGGCTACTATTTGGATGTTTTTATGCCCAAATTTGTTAGGTTTAATGGTTGGTATTGCTGGTTTAAGTTGTGTTAATGGTTGGCGTTGTTGGTTTAGATTGTGTTAATGTATTTTTGGTTAGTATTATTGTATTAATGTATCGTTGGTTTAGATTGTGTTAATGTATTGTTGGTAGGTATTATTGTATTAATGTATCGTTGGTTTAGATTGTGTTAATGAATTGTTGGTTGGTATTATTGTATTGTAATAGTTTGACAGGTGGTGTAGCTCGAAATTGGGCAGAATTCTGCCCAGTTTTATACAAAATTCCAACTGAATTCCAAAACAGTCGGAGAGTTGTCCAGATTTAACCATAAGTTCCTAGAATTCCAACCGATTCAGTCGAAAATTTAAAAATAATATTCAATTGTTTTCAATAGATTCCGTCGGAAATTAAATAAAATTTAATTTTTAATAATTAATTTCCAACCGTTTCGGTCGGAAATGATATATTTATATTATTTAATTTTAAATAAATAATTATTTTATTTGTATTATTACGACTGATTCAGTCGGTAAATTCCAACCACTTTGGTCGGAAACGTGAAATATTTGGTCGTTGATCTTTTGAAATTTCCGACCACTTTGGTCAGAAATCACCGACGGATTCGGTCGGAAATTATTTTCCGACCAACCAATTTTGATCGGAAAGTAGTCGGAAATACGTGATTTCTGATCGAATTTCGACCGTTTTGGCGGTCGAAAATCTGTCATTTCTAGTAGTAACTAGTAAATATAGATATACAAAGTCATTATCAAGGAACCTAAATAAAAGTGATAAATAGGTCTCTATTATAATATAGTTGGTGTAAATGCCTAAAATTAAGGACCGATATTGTCTCTTTGTCACAATTGTCACTCTTCTGTTTTCACAATGCCTAATTGGCAATCAACTTATCAAGATCTTGTCAGCCTTATTTCATTGACCATCTTATCCAGAGGACAGATGAGCTTTTCTCTGTTTCACTTTGTTTTTAATAAGTATTTACTATTTAGAGAGTTAAAGAGGTTCTTTTTTGTCAAGTGTTTTAAACTTATTGATTTATAGTACTTTTTATATAATTTTTGTGTATGTTATTTCCAAAAATCTAAAAAACTTATGTCTAAATTTACACCAAATATCAAGTAATTTGAACCTCATATTCCAAATAACGTCAAACAAAGTGGAATTGATAGGTTTATAGTACCATAGCTTTATGTTTTGATGATCTATCAAACGTATTGTCAAGAACCAGATAAAGAATCTCACACAAACTTGGTACACAACTCAAACAGCAGACTCAAGCTAATGTGAGTTGCTATGTGTCACGACCCAAATTTCCCTCTGTTGGGTATCGTGATGGCACCTAGTCTTAGGGACTAGGTAAGCCTAACATTTTCACCGAACAACAACAATAATAAAGGAAATATACAGTCTCGATATAGAAATCTTGACAGAGTTTACAATTTCCCAAAACCTGGTGAAATACAAGTCATAAGCTCTACGAATTCGCTCAAAACCTCTAATTACCACTGTTCAGAATGAATACAACAGGATATGAATAATAAATACAAGAAGGTGACTCTGAAGCCTGCGAACGCAGCAGCAGGTTACCTTGAATCTCCTCGTCAAAGATCCACGCAGATAATAACAACAATTACCTGGATCTGCACACAAAAATGCACAGAAGTGTAGTATGAGCACACCACAACTGTCACAACCCAATTCTCCCTCCGACTGGGACTCGTGACGGCACCTAGTCTAGACGACTAGGTAAGCCTA